>JAOQMS010057610.1:0-26764 GCA_027563885.1 Erythroxylum longipes
TTTTGTCTTATTATCTTAAGACAACTTTTTGAGTTTCCAATTGTTGCCCTTCCTTATTCATGAAATTCCTACTAACTACTTCTTTTACTTTATACCACCTTACCAAAATCCATAATATACCATATTAAACTCCAAAAATTTCTAATTCATAAGTTCTGATTTATTTCCATGCTTGATAATCTAATAAAATAATTAAAAGAAAATAAAAATATAAAAATCCTAAAAGCGCGATCCAACATTTATGGAGCATTATGTGGACACACATGAAATCATAGAGCATTTGGATGGACCAAAGGCTACTGAACATGAAGACAATGACACTGGAAGTTGTAGGAAAGAGAGTGAAGATTCTGAGTTGATGAATATGCATATTATGATGATGTGGAAGATTTGGTGAATGTGCATGTCGAATGTGAAGAAGAGGAAGATGATGAATTCCAAGAGGCTGGAAGCAATTTTAGGGAGTATATTAGAAAGAGAGCCGAGGAAAGGGATGATTCTGATTATAAAAATGTTGATGAAGAAGAAATTCCAGTGGAGATAATCAATGAATCTAATAATATTGAAAATGAAACAAATGGTGAAGATGAGGCTGGTGAACCTAAGGTTACAAATGGTGCTAATTTAGTTGTGCAATACAATAGAAGAATAGTTGTGGATAATAATGATGAGATAGATACCGAGGAAGATGTTGATGGGAAGGTCGCTGGTTATACAAGTGACTACCTGGATTCTGATGACCCAGGAAGTTTTGAATCTACTGCTGAGGATGGTGAAATTCTAAGGAAACAACGGAGATCAATGTTTTATGATCCTACTACTCAAATCCCAGTATTTTCTATGGGTATGGTGTTTGAAAGTCAGAAACAATGTAAAGATGCAGTGAAGAAGTGGGCTTTGATAAAAAGATATGCACTGTCATATGTAAACAATTAACCTAGAAGATTAAGGTATATATGCAAGTCAGGTTGTCCCTTTGTGTTTCATGCTAGTTTTAACCAAGAAAGGCAATTTTAGATTAAGACCTTTAAGAACAAGCATAGATGTTTTAGCTGCAATGATATCCAATTGATTAGAAGAGGAGATTTGAAGAACTTGCTAAGGGAAAAATTTTTGGGAGAACCTAGAATCACTCATAAGAGACTAAAGGGTTATGTAAGAGAAAATTTTAAATTGAATGTATCTAAAATAACGGTTGGAAGGATAAAAAAAGAGTTGATGGAGGAGGTTAATGGAGGGTTTATGGTAGAATATGGGAAATTTCATGATTATGCAATTGAATTGGAAAGAAGTAATGAAGGTACCACAATAGAACTGGTGGTGGATGCTGAAAATCCTGCAAAAATACCATATTTCAAAGCATTTTATGTTTGCTTTCAAGCTTGCAAGGAAGGATGAAAAGCTGGATGTAGGCCATTAATTGAAATTTATGGTTATTTTTTAAAACATATATATAAGGGGCAGTTGTTAGATGCAGTTGGAAAGGATGGAAACAATAAAATGTTTCCGATTGCTTGGGCTATAGTGGACCTTGAGACAAAGAAGAATTAGACATGGTTTCTTGAGCACTTGGTTGAAGACTTAGACATTCTAGACAAAGGTCGAGGATTAACTATTACTTCAGATATGCAAAAGGTCTATTTTTATTTCAGAATTTTTTGGTTAATAAATTTATGATTTACAAATAACTTCATGCATGATATGATTCATTTTATATTTTGTGTATAGGGAATTATAGCAATAATAGATGTGGTTTTATCAAATGCTGAGCACAGGCAGTGTGCAAGGCATATATATGCTGCTTGGCAAAAGAAATGGAAAGGGGAGGAAAGAAAAATTCAATTTTGGAATTGTGCTAGGGCAATATTTATACTGCAATTCAAAGAAGAGTTGAAGGAACTTGACAAGCTAGGTGATGGAATTGTTGAAGATGCTTTATACTATGGAGAAAGAAGTTGGTTCAAAGCTTTTTTAGCTTTGAACCAAAGTGTGACATTGTGGACAATAATCTCATAGAGACTTTCAATGGATGGATACTACCAACAAGAACCAAACCCATTATTTGCATACTTGAAGAGATTAGGGTAATGGTGATGAATCGGATTCAAGTGAAGAGATTAGGGTAGTGGTGATCGTGAGACATTAGTACCTCCACCAAAGAAAAGTAAGATAGGAACATAAGCTGATCCTGGATTTGGTACCCATCAGTGTTGAATGAATGGGTTTTGAAATGGCAAGGGAATGCTGTTGAAACATTAGCAACATTAGAGCACCAAAGGCTTACCAAGCTTCAATGTAGGAAGAAGGCTGCCAGCTATACCAGTGATAACACATCATCAACACAACAAAGTCACACATATGCACCAAACTGATATTTATATATGTAAATATATTGCTACACTTTTGAACTTTTTGGATGTTATTACTAGTTAGTTGCAAAAGCTTTGCTTTTAGATTAGACAGTATTAGTTAGAGGTTGAAGTAATGGTTTCTACAAAAGCACTTCAACATTCTGCCATTTTGAACTTTTTGGATATTATTACTAAGTAGTTGTAAAAGCTTTGCTTATGGATAGGCTTTGCTGATGTTGGAGCACTAGCTTCTGCAGAAAGACTTCAACATTTTTTTAACTCAATTCAGCTCTGCTTAAGGATTGGATAGGCTTTGCACTTGTTTCTGTAGACTTATGTACCAAGTTTCTTATTTTAAAGTTCAGATATATAACTTCTGTTATTAGTTCCTCACATTACACCAATAGAGAATTGGTGGTTTCCCCAGCATATATGTGTGTTGAAGGTGTTCTATACTAATCCTGCACCAATTCCTTTGTTATCATAATTCCCAAAATCTAATAGGTACAAATGATATGTCAGTAGCTTTTCTTTCTAATCAGTCCTGTTCATAGATTTGTAATAGGGTTATATATCAACTTCTTCTTCCCAAAATCTAGGTATTAGAAGAAACAAAGCTACTGGTTTTTGCAGAAGCACTTGAACATTCAATAGAATAAGAATTTTGTAAACAACACTTCATTTTACTGCATTTAAAGTGGGGTTACATAGCAAAATTAGGCATACCAATTTTTTACATGTTCAAGAACTATAATTTAAAGATAACTATTATGACAATTACAATGCATATCAAACATACAATCCTATAAAATTTCACGGCCTTCACTAGCCTTTTTGCTTCACATTCTGCTGTCTGCACGTTCAGAACCACACACTTAATTTCAGCTTGCTGACATTGAATTTCAGTCTTCAAGTCATTCAAGTCATTCAATTCACCAATTTCCATCCTCAAACCAATTTCTATGAACCTGCTATTCCTCAACTTGTTAATGGACATTTTATATTGATTTTTGATACATAATTTGCTAAACTCTTGTCCATTTAATATTTAAATTGTAATAATTAAGAGTTATTTGTTTAATTTTAGGTACACATTAGATTTGGAAGCTTAAAAACTCTAAAAGGAAGCAAGGATAAAAAGAAAAACGTTAACATTTTGGCTACCCAAAAACATTAACGTTTTGGCCAAGAGAAGAATGAGAAGTGTGCGTGAAAAAGGAATGAGCAGTAGGCGTGAATGAGAGATTAAAAGGTGAATAAGAAGAGTGAGACTGTGGAAGACCTAGGGAGTTGGAATATATATTGAATGTGGAGAAGGATGGGAATTGATTGAATATAGAAGAGGAGAGCTGGCGGTTGCGTAAAAGAAGACAGGACTATGAAAAACACAGAAAAAAGCAGCTAGTGGCGTAGAGAGAGAGGTGCATGAATAAGGTGGTTGAACCCTTTATTAAAACATCAATAGATAGAAACAAAAGAAGATAGCTGGCAGCTGCAAAAAAAAAAGTTGGAGGGCGCGATCTGATGGACCTTCAATGCATAAGAGACAAAAGAATATAGCTGGCAGAGAAAACAAGAGAGTAGTTGGCTGGCGTTATTGGGCGTAAAAGGAGGTGGACCAAAAACCTTGAAAAGATCATCATCAATACAGGGAAGAAAGGAGAGTAATGTTGAAGAGAAAAATAAGATAGAGCTGCACCAGGAAGGAGAAGAGACTGCAGAAAAGAAGTAGAGTGAGTAGCATTGAAGTGAAGAGAAAAGAAGAGACAGTATTGTGCGTGAAAAATAGATGAAGCTAGCAGGAGAGAAGAGGCCGAAGACAGTGACCTAAACGTTGGCCAGACGTTCTTCAATCCCAGTAGCCACAATTTTGCTGGGATTTATTTTGTTTTTATTTCTTATCTGTTTTAATTTTTGTGGATTTAATCAATGCAAATATATATAATGACCATGATTTGTTTTAGATTGATAAATATGTGTGAGTAAGTTTTTTCGGTTAAGGTTAAGATTGATATTAGATTAGGACAATTTTGTGGTATTGGTTTTTGCTTGATTGAATGCATATTTAGTCTTAATCTAGCTTGATCACCTAGATTAAGGCCTTAGATGATTGAATGCCATAACCAATAGGATTTAATTTGTTGAAAAATTAATCAAGCAACATACTTGAGACTAAGCGTAGACCAACCTTAGGATCTTGTGTGAGGATCCTAGGATTAATGAATTTAATTTTAAGCTTCTTGCATTGAATGTTTTTTTAAAATTCTAAATTATCTATGAATCAACTAGGTAACTTGGATTTAAAAGGAACAGGGGTTCCTATGAATATTGGGTTCAATTAGTTTAAGTAAATCAACTCTTAAAACAATCCACCGTTACAAGTTTTAGTGTCTAATCCAATTGAAATCTGATACCTTAGCCAATTTTTATCATTTGATTAAATCTAGTCGTTTTTTTAAATTCGTACTTTGCATCTTGCATATTTCCTTGATTTGCTTACTTTATTTTATTTTCAAATCAATCAATTCTTAATTGTCTAAGTAATTTTGCATCATTTAATTTAATTGTCTTGCATTTTGGAATCCCTTGGGTACGATTTTCGGTTCTTACCGTTTTATATTACTTGTCGATGAGGTACGCTTGCCTCTAGTTTCGTCTAGGTAGAACTTAATTTATATTGTTTTGTTTATATCGTAACAAGTTTTTGGCGCTGTTGCCGGGAAATTTCTTTATTGTGAGTCATTAGGTTAGACGGTGTTAATTGTCTCAGATTTAATTCTCGCTTTATTGTTTATTTGCATATTTTAGCTGTTTGCTTGATTGCTTTATTTTGGTATGTTTTATTTTCCATTCTTAGCTCTGTTATTATTTGCTTTTTATTTATTCCATTTTGTTTATGCTTACTCGTGGTTAAAAACCTGAAAATTTACTACTAGATACTGAGATTGAAAAAACTGCTCGTAGGTTGCGTAAGGAAACTAGATTGGATCGGAATGATAACATAGAAGAAGGGATTAGAGAAGAGCTGTTTGTAAAAATGGAACAACACGATGAGGGGTTGATGGCACGTCCTAAAGAGAGAAGGGAGTTGACTATGATGGATTTGACTATGGGACACAATAATAGACCTATGCCTCCCATTATAAGGTCGATGATCACAGCTACAAGTTTTGAGATTCCTCACAGTATTACATCTATGCTGAGAGCATCTCAGTTTGGAGGATTACCTTTGGAGGATCCAAACACCCATTTGGAGACCTTTCTGGATATTTGTGATCTGTTCAAGCATAATGGAGTGTCGGAGGATGCGATGAGATTAAAGTTATTCCTATTTTCTTTAAAGGATAAGGCCAGAGCATGGTTGGCCAGTTTGCAGTCAGGATCGATTACTACGTGGGATGAGATGATGAGGTTATTTCTGGCTAAATTTTTTCCTCCTGCCAAGGTTGCAAAGATGAAGAATGAGATCACTTCCTTCACCCAATATGAAAATGAAAGTCTATATGAAGTGTGGGAGCGATTTTGGGATATGTTGACACAGTGTCCTAGTCATGGGTTCTCCACATGGCAGCAGGTCAATACTTTTTATACAGGAATGACCCCATCGACCAGGAGTACCATAGATGCTGCAGCAGGAGGTAGTTTAATGAGAAAGACGCCAGATCAGGCCTACAGGTTGATTGATGAGATGGCCACTAGCAACTTTCAGTATCATAGAGAAAGGCATCCCAGACGACCTACAGGAGCTCATGTAGTAGACAATACAGTGGCTTTATCAGCTCAGATGGATGTTTTGACGAAAAAGTTGGATAATCTGATGCAAGTGTGAAAGGAAGAGCTAGTACTTCATTGAGGAGTTATGCCATATGCGAGCATTGTGGTGGAGATTCTCATGCATCTTCTGAGTGTCAAGTTGGGAATCCTTTTGCTCAAGAGAAAGAAGAGACCCATTATGTAGGTAATTATAACAGACAAGGAAGAGATCCATATTCTAACACCTACAACCTAGGGTGGAGGAATCATCCAAACTTCTCTTGGTGGAATGATCAGATGGCACAACCGCAGTCATCTAATGTTCAGAGATAGCCACCTCTAGGTTTTAAGGCTCCAAATCCTGTGCCACCTGAGAAATCCAATCTCGAAGAACTACTCTCGAAGTACATCTCCACCACTGAGGTTAGGATGCAGAATCAAGAATCTTCTATCAGAAATTTGGAGAATTAGATGAACCAGATTGCAAGTTTGTTGAAGGAAAGACCTTCAGGTTCATTACCTAGCACTACTGAGGGCAACCCGAGAGAACATGCAAAGGCAATCTTATTGAGGAGTGGTAGACAGCTTGAGGAAGTTAAGGAGAAGCAGAAGGATAAAGAAGTGGAAAGGAGTCAAGAAGAAGAGAGTCAAGAGGATAGCAAGAAGGCCAAGGAAGCACCAGCTACAAAGGAGGATCATCCAAGGTTATTTGCTAACCCCATCACACATTCGGTAAGACCTCGGATCCCTTATCCTCAAAGGTTGAAAGCTACGCAATTAGATAAGCAATTTGGTCATTTTCTTGAGATGTTTAAAAAGTTGCATATAAACATTCCTTTTATTGAGGCCATAGCGTAGATGCCTTCTTATGCTAAGTTTTTGAAAGAAATTTTGTCTAATAAGATGAGGCTTAAGGAATATGCTATGGTGAAGCTAAATGAGGAGTGTTCGGCCATATTGTCAAAAAAGTTGCCACCAAAGCTTAAGGATCCAGAGAGTTTTACTATTCCTTGTGTTATTAGTGAATTGCATATAGATAGGGCTTTAATGGATTTGGGTGCGAGCATTAACTTAATGCCTTTTTCTGTTTTCAGAAAGTTAGGATTGGCAGAGCCCAAACCCACTACTATTTCACTTTAACTGGCAGATAGGTCCATCACTTATCCGAGGGGAATTATTGAGGATGTATTGGTTAAGGTCGAGAAGTTCATCTTTTCGGTGGACATCTTAGTCCTTGACATGGAGGAACATAGAGACATCCCCATCATTCTTGGGAGATCTTTTATGGCCACTGGAAGGACCATCATCGATGTGCAACGTGGAAAGCTCATCTTGAGACTTCAAGATGAAGAACTAATGTTTGATGTGTTCAATGCTATGAAGCATCCTTCTACTCTTGACTCCTGCCTTTTTATTGATATTTATTCTTCTGACACTAATAATTCTTCTATTGATTGTGCAGAATTGTTAGAAGGGGGAGCGCAAGGAATGATCGAAGATTTAGGGGAAGAATTGCAAGAAAAATTGGAGGATATTGGAGTTGAGTTGAAGTAGGCTTGTTGGACACATTATAGAGCATACGATCCTCTCCAACGTCCAGCCAAGCTATTTCCGAAGCCTTCAATCGAAGAGCCTCCTTTTGACCTTAAACCTCTTCCGAATCATTTGAAGTATGTTTATCTTAACCCACCTGAGAACTTACCAGTTATCATTTCTTCTTGTTTGTCAGGTGCCATGATGGAGGAGCTGTTCAGGGTACTGCGGGACTACAAGAAGGCCATTAGGTGGTCCATTACAGATATTAAGGGTATAAACCCTTCCTTTTGCACGTACCACATTTTCATGGAGGATGGAAGCAAGACGATGGTGCAGCCCTTAAGGAGACTTAACCCATACATGAAGGAGGTAGTGAAAAATGAGGTAGTAAAGCTTTTAGATGCTGGTATTATCTACCCCATTTCTGATTCTTGTTGGGTTAGTCCTGTGCAGGTGGTGCCAAAGAAAGGAGGTACCACTGTGGTTGAAAATGAGAAAAATGAATTAATAGCCACTAGGAAGGTAACTGGGTAGAGAATGTGCATAGATTATAGGAAGTTAAATGATTCCATCCGGAAAGATCATTTTCCTTTACATTTCATTGATCAGATGATTGAGAAATTAGCTGGACATGACTTTTATTGTGCCTTAGATAGATATAGTAGATATTTTCAGATTCCGGTAGCCTCAGAAGATCAAGAGAAAACAACTTTTACATGTCTTTATGGTACATTTGCATATAGACACATGCCATTTGGGTTATGCAATGCTCCAGCTACATTTCAAAGATGCATGATAGCTATTTTTTCTAACATGCTTGAATCTTGCATTGAAATTTTCATGAATGAGTTCTCTGTGTTTGTTACTTCATTTGATGCATGCTTGAATAACTTAGAGAAAGTCTTGATTAGGTGTGAAAAGACCCATTTAGTGCTTAATTGGGAAAATTGACATTTTATGGTCTAGGCGAGCATTGTTTTAGGTTACAAGATTTCCAGCAAGGGTATAGAGGTAGACCCAGCAAAAATTGATGTCATTAAGAAACTTCCACCACCAAACAATGTTAGATCCATTAGAATTTTCTTAGGTCATGCTGGTTTTTACCATAGGTTCATTAAGGATTTCTAAGATTACTAGACCTTTGACTAAGTTGCTTGAAAAAGATGTCTTTGCTTTTAACGTCGTAGGAAGACATAATCGAAAAAGTTGCAAAAGGCCAACGATGTTGTTGCCTCCTATATGCTATATAGGATTTGGGAAGTTCATATAGGACCTAAAATTTTACATACATGATTCATTATGCTAACTATTTACCTGATCTTAATCTTTAAAAAAAAACTCTTTAACTGACCTGTAGAACTTAATGAAAAGAATTACAAAAGTAGCTTGTGCACAGTATATCAAGAATAATTGTGTAAGTGAAAATTTAGTTGATAAGAAACTAACTTACCTTCAAATTATTAAGTAAGATGAAATTCTAGTCATTCACAATATGGATGGACAGCTATGTCCATATCCTCCACGGCTGTCCTCTCAAGCCATCCATCAAATTCCTCGAGGTCGTTTATTCTTAACACACCAACAGTTCCATTAAAGCCAACGAAATTCAGAAATACATCATTGGCTTACCATTCAACTTCAAAATGAAAGCATAAATAGATATTTTGAAGACGAACCAACAAATTCTCATCCTTACTCACGAAAGTCCATCTTGCCTGTACGAATCCTAGTTCAGGATTGTTCTGAAACTTAGATAAGATTGTCATATGAATTAAGTCCTAAAAGGGTAAGTAGAAGTATAAAATTAAGTTTTTGTTCTTGTAGCTCACCTTAAAATGTAGGACTGTTAGCTTAACAAACGAAGTCAGGATTAGGTTAGAAATCTGCGTCAAAGATTACAACAAACTTCTCCACATATTCGCAACTCATAGCAGACTTGAGATTACCAGCCCTATAACCAGTTCAAATGGCATGGTATTGATAAATGATGTTAACACCCCTTTAACTCCATTTAGCAATCTCTGCCTTTATTAAACACACTAGATGCTCTCATCATTAGAATCATTAAGAACTTGAATTAGTATCCGGTCTTTCGGCAAGTAATTTGGTAGACTGTAGAGATTGACTGTTCATACACATGAGCAAAAATATGACAGTTTGTACATAATATTTTTAATCTCAAACCAAAGCTTCTGCAAAATTAGTTTCATCTTGAGCAAAGAGTTCTTTAAGATATCAAATTTCTAGCTTCAGAAATGGCCGAAACCACATGAAGTAATATTCAAGGCGTGAAGATCCGAGTATGCTCATTTCCGTATCTTACCTCTCTTTTGTTGCACATAATAATCTGAACCAGAACTATGAGGTATTCAAAATCTAGCACATACACTAGAGAAAGAAAAGAGAGAGGAGAGAAGGAATTTAATCTTTGTCTTTTAAATTCTATTTATTTGTTAAGATGCAAGTTTAATAAAAATTTAAAAATACTATATATAAATAAAAATATTAAAAAATATTAAACGTATTAGCATATTTAACTAAAAATATTAAATTTTAATTAGGTTAGTTGGAAACCTTCGAATTGAATTCATTAACGAATTGGATTTAATTACATTAATGAGACTGAATTGAATTCATTTTACACTATTTGGAACAAACCCAGTAATATTAGAATTGAATTCAATTACACTGTTTGGAAGAGAATCAAAATGAATTCAATTCTTTCATATGACATTTTTACCCTTGACTAAAAAATAATCTTATTAAGTAATAAACATTCACACTTACATAGAGTAAGTTATAAACATCAATTTCATTATAAGTTATATTGTTGGCCCCGAGTCTCGGTTCTTATTTCGTGGTAACAAGGGAATCTTCCCAAGTCAAACTACAAGACCTGATGGCACTGCCTGGATCAGTTTTCTATCACTGATATGCTGGACCTTGCAATAGGGAAACTGTATAATCAAACCTCTCATTTGACTCGGAGTCCCTCTAATTAAACACTCTTTCAGTTCTTTTCAATCACCCTTTTGCCTCAGTAGGGTCTATGATCCCGTAGAAGTCCATAGCTCCCTGCTTTCTAATCTTATCGTATCTTATTTCCCTCATCTCAGGGATTTTTTGAAGCATTTGTGCAAACTTAGGTACAAGAGACTCCCTATTGGCTCCTACAGATTCTATATCAACTGACTCTCCAACTTGATCGCCTATAGCAGATGACCTATAACAAAAAAAGTTATGATCACTTTCTGAATCTCTCACTATTTATCATGTTTAATTGTCCTTATATAGCCCTATAGATGCCAAACCATGCTTTGATACCAAAATTGTAACACCTCGACACTATACAGTACACACCAGAGCATCCAGAGGACATTCCAGTACATCCCTATGACAATGGCAATTTAAAGCAATCTTATACACTTATATGACATAAAAAAAGAACACATTACTTAAAAACTGAACTCCTGATTTCATTAATTAACAAAAGTTACATTGTAGTAGTACCTCCATTTAACAAATATTTACAATATCATAAACATCTCTCTTTATACAAAAGATCTACATATAAAGAAAACTACTTAAACATAACTACAACTCTTCAGATGCCAGCTAATAGAGCTTTGAGCCATAACTTAATCCAAATCAATCTTCTAGAATACTTTAGGAATTAGGTCAACTGTCTCATACCTGAAAAGCCACATTACAATTTTGATGAGTTTTGTGAACTCGGTAAGTGAACCATCATTGATGATTTCACTCACTCAACACCACAAACATAACAGATATAAACCAAATACACAATAGTCTTCATTTCAGTAATTCATATCATCTTTTCAGGTAACATCATTAGCTATCTCAGTTAATCATTTTATCAAAAGTACACAAGTGAGGCATATAACACTATCATCACAATTCAAAAGTATTCTTATAATCGTATAGCTCATAATCATATACTAATACAGATGCTTATAAGACTCCACTCTCGTTATTATTTTTTGTGACCGAGTGCATAAAGATACAGATACATATATTGACTTGTATTGGGTTCAATCAGATACATAAATCACGGAGCAAAGCTCTACGTGCATAATTCTGAGCTTAAAGATCTTTCAGACTGGCTACTCTGGTCACAACGCCTTTATCTGATCATACATTTAAAGTAATGCATCAAATCACAGCTTATGCCATGAATAACAATTACTTATGATGCACAGACAGAATCTCATATTCATCGGACCTCAGTTTGGCATTCAACGTTTATTGAGTATTTAGAAATCATTCAGAATTTAGATGCAAACAGATATCATTTAGATTTTAGATGCAAGTAGAACACTTCCAATATATTCCCAAATATCAATCTCCTCGGACCTTAAAGTCCAGAATTATCACAATTAAGTCATTACAGTTCAATATATGGGAATTAAATAGAAACAAAAATAAATCAATCCTAGTGATATCATCTAGGTTAACTCACAATACGCTCCCGTATATGCTATTGCTTGGATGGTCTGGCAATGTTTTGTCTATGGCATTCGACTTGAGCGTCTAAATACACATACATTGTACACATTACTATCATGATCAAACAAATACATATTTAATTATGCACATACATATATGTGCCATGTTCAATGCATGCCCGATGATTATCCCGGGTATGTTTTCTTAATCATAATTCATAGTCATTCACATATTATCACTTGGATATGTCTTGTTTGCATATAGGTTAATACCTTAAGTATACTTGATCATGCTCAATTCATTATCCATACATTTACTAACTCTTTTCTAGCATTTCAAATATTTCACATAATTCCCAATTCTCATTTATTCATTCTTAATGCATTATTAATATCCTTTGGAATATATTTGCATTCATATGAATATCTTCATTCCTTTAACACTCCTTCATTCCAAACTTACATGCATTGTTATCAAACATTCTTTTCCTTAAATTATAACATCAATTATCAATCAAAACTTATCACACATTTAACTAACATTTCCAACATCAAATTATGTTCATTTTAAGTCTTAATCAAGTCCAAATACATCATAGTTAAGTACCTTATCCTTAATTGGTTCAAAAATCACACAAAAGAACATTTTCTTTATTTCCAGGCCATTCCCACAATCTTGTATAGCTTCCCATGATCTTGGGATAGGTTATCCAAAAGTCCCCATCTAATTCCTTCATTAGTTTTTTAGATTTTCTTAGGATAGGTTTTGGGTTAGTTTGATATGGCCATTCTAACATAGAAACTGAGGTTTCTAGGTAATATGTTCTTCTAAACAAATGTTCCTCTATGTATTAAGTTTCTAATGAACTAAAGTGCATACAATTTGGTTCATTATTCCTAGAGTTATACCCAAAATACTACAAATTGTTCTCAAACAGTGACAGTAACCAAAACTCAACTTCAAGCCAAATTTCAAAACCCTTAGAGACGAAACTAAAATTCTATTCCTTCATGAGAATTATAGCCATATGTAGGTAGTTAATCTATAATTGGATATATACAGGTCAAGTTATGGCTACAATACCGATGTCTGTTTAGTGGAACCGCCACCATTAACTAACGTCATCACCTTCAACACCCCTTCACCATAGTTCGTCAATTCTCCTTCAATTCTACCTTATTCATGCCTCAATTCTAAATCAGTTTCATATCCAGAACCAATTCAAAAATCGGTCATTAAGTAACTTACAAATCAATAAATTCCACACATCAACACCAAACCAGAAATTATCATACAAGGATCAACTTTCCAGCACATATCATCACCAATATCTTAGGAATTTTATTCCAATTCAAGCATCATTCCTATACCAGTTAACATGCCATAAAAATAATATTGTTACTTACCTATTAGGCTTCCAATTAAACACAAAACTTTATATTAAACCAAATCTCCAAGCAAGAAAAATTAACACAAACTTATGGTGATGTAAGGTGATTTTCGGGCAGTAAAAATGAAGATCTCATTCAGCTAGTTTTCTTGGCAATTTGGTGAAGGATTTAGGTATGGTTTTCATGCAACAAATTGGCTAAGTTCAAGCAGATTTCAGAGGAAAAGCTGGAGCAATTTTGGTGAAGGAAACAAGGAAGGAAGTAGAAACTTGGGTGCTGGAATTTGCCACATCAATAAGCTAGCTAGGTGTCATTAACTTACAAATACATGTTTTAAAGCATGTTAACCATTTGTTCAACAATTAAGCTGCCACTAATTCACTCATAATGCTACCATTTATCACCCTTTAATAAGTCCACATATCACTCTAAGATTGGTCCACATGTTATTTATTTACTTGTCCATTTGTCAAACAATTAACTATGCCAAATGTCACTCA
This sequence comes from Erythroxylum longipes, assembly GCA_027563885.1. Classification (NCBI taxonomy): domain Eukaryota; kingdom Viridiplantae; phylum Streptophyta; class Magnoliopsida; order Malpighiales; family Erythroxylaceae; genus Erythroxylum; species Erythroxylum longipes. The sequence continues at coordinate 13,999 of JAOQMS010057610.1, forward strand.
ATTTTTAGGCTTAATCACCCTAATTTTTCATATATCAATTTATCCTATTGCTTGGTCTTTGTCCTAGTCCAAATGTACATTTTAATTCATCAATTTCCCAATCCATAACATTTAATTCCAATTTACTAATTCAAATCCAATCATACCAAAATTCAATAGATACCAAATCACAATTCACATCATGATCACTTAACATTTTTCATATCCCGGGATATGTTAAATGAGTGCATATGCTTACTTGTACTGTGAAAAAATATCAATTCGTGTATGAATGCTATTGTGATGCATATATATGCAATGTTTGATATAGGGTGAACCCTAAGCATGTACCGAGAAACATGATATTACAGAACACGTAAGAACAATCAACATAAGGTGGGAATAAAACAAAATGATAGGAAAAACATTAAAATAAAATAAAATAAAAAGACAAAGGTTAGAGCATAAGTACCCATCATGGCGATTAAGGTGGTGATGATGTTGGTATGTGAAACCAAATGCGTTTGACGCCCGAGAGTGTTGTCCTATCTTATATTTGCTTAAAAGAGAGTAAGAGAATTAGTAATCCAACACATTCCAAGTCATTAAGGCTTATTTATAGAAATAAAAACAAATCTAACTACTTAACAATTTAAATCTAGTAATAAAATGTGCTAAGTTATAGTCATTAGCTTGACCTTGCTTCCTTCAAAACTCAACTGAGATCAATTATGAGTGGCTTGCTTCCACCTTTGTTGCCCAACTTCAGCTTCATAGCTTCTAAATAAGCTATATGTTGGAAAATAATCAAAAGGACAATATTAATAAAATTAAGAAAACTAATTAAGTTTAGTAATGTTCTTTGTACTAACAAATTGTCAATAAAACAGGGAATAACAAAACCCCCTAAATTTGCTATTAGATCCAATAGTTTTCCCTATACGAGGGTGATCTTTTCTTGTTCTTCTTCAGTCACCCTCATCTCTTTTAAAGATTCGAACACATAAATTTTCCTGAATTGGCTACCCTCCTTCAGATTCTTTAATGCCTTATTTATGTTGAATTTCACTCCTTCATCTCTAATTAGAAGTATGAGATTCTCTTCATGGACATCTACTAAAGCTTTTCCGGTGTTCTCGTATGGTATACCAAGAATTGGTGGATAATAGTAAGGTTTTAATCATTTTCTTCATCCTCTTTCTTTGTGTCTTGTTCGTCGTCTACAAGGTAGGGTTCAACTTAGTTTTTTGATGGTTTTTCTAACTCTTCACCATTTCTAAGTGTGATAGCTTTAAATTGCTTTCCACACTTCTTTTACAGAACTCTTTAAAAAGCTAGCCCATTTGAACCTCTAGGTTGTAAATAAAAGAGACATGATCTTTCATTACTTGCTTAAACTTCCCTTCCAGCCTCTTCTGGGCCTCATCCATACTTGTGATCTTTTCCATGATCTTATCAAATTTTGAACCCCATGAACTAGATTCATCTTGCTGAGATCTCGGCAAGCCTTGAATTTCCATTTGAGTTCTTGTATTATTAGATGAATATAAATCTGGGTGGTTCTACCACCCCAGATTTTACACGTTTAAGTAAGGAAGATTACTTCCCCGACCAAGTTGTGCTTTATTGAAGTTAAATTGCTCTATGTTGATGTTGTTGTGTTTCCATTAGGAAGCAATCAGATCTGATATGACTCTCTTGTCCGCATAAATTGCACCCGTACTGAATTGCTTTAAAAGGATAGGAAGAGGTGACTTTTAGGCTATTCAATTAATTGGTTAGGTTATCGATCTCAACTTGCAATGTTGTCACTAAATTTACAGTAAAATTCCTTTTGGGTCCCAAAAGGGTGTCGCTGTCTACTTCGTTCCGATGTCCAAAGATAACTATTATACGCCATATCTTTTAACAAATTGTGTGCTGCTAATTTTTTTTTCCTTATGAATGATCCTCCAGCAGCTGCATCTATGGTGCCCCTTATGGGTGGATTAACTCCATTATAGAAGGTTTGTGATAAGAATCCATTAGATAGGTTATGATGAGGACAAATCCTCTGCAACTTCTTATACCACTCCCATGTTTCGTATAAAGAATCCCCATCATTTTGCTGGAAATTGATAATTTCCTTTGTCAGTCTTGTTCTCTTGTTTAGAGGGAAGTACTTATCTAGAAAAACTTGCACCAACTGCTCCCAATTTATGATGTTGACTGGGTTGAGATAATTCAACCAGGCCTTGGCTAGATCCCTACGTGTAAAGGAAAAGAGCCTCAACCTAACAACATCTTCTGGTATCCTAATATATTGGAAGGTATCATAAATCTCTAAGAAATTAGCCAAATGATCATTTGGATCCTCATTGGCTAACCTACAGAATTGCATGTTGGTTTGCAGTATGTTCAACAGTGATGGTTTGATCTCGAATGTACTTGCTTGCATTGGTGGTCGTGTAATTCCTTTATGATAGGCCTTGAACCGTGGCCTCACAAAGTTGATAAGGGTTCGTTGCTCTTTATGATGTATTTCCTCCACTATCGTTCTTCCTATTTCTTCCTAGCATTTAACTTTTAACAGTCCCTATTCTTACCTTGTGATGTCTAAATTAATATGTCTTGTACTTTGTACCCAAACTTTCTTCTCTTTATTTTTTTTTTAATTTCTTAGGATTGGGTACCTCAATCATATAAGAAGGAATAACAATTCCTTAGAACAAAGGAATTCAAATAGTCCTAAACCAATTCCCCTGCAACAGTGCCAAAAACTTGTTAAACAAGTTTTACAATTTATAAAACCCTCAATGTTTCGCAAGTGCATGGGTTCTAAGCGTAGTAGTTGAGGTGTCGATCCCATGAGAAATTAATGAACTAATTGAATCCTAACTTTGTATAAGGTTGTAAAAATGTGATTTAAATGAAAAATAATAATAAACAGAAAATTTAACAATCAAGTAGCGGTTGAATGAAATAAAATTCCAAAATTAACAAAAATAAATCAAAATGGAGCATAACCAATTAACAATTGAGATATCGCAACACGACAAGATCAAAGAATTATGAGAAGGGGGATTTATCCTATCATCAAATGCTAAATAATTACCATTGAGTTAACTCGGTATTGGTCCTAGATTTTCAAATGGTGGATTACTCTCTCTCGAGTTATAATCATTAAACCCTAAATCATAAACCCTAATTGAATTACGGAATTTGCAATCTCTCAATTAACAAAAAGCCCACACATCTAATTAGATCTTAAGCCCTTTAATAGACTATCAGGTCCTCACACGAGATCTCTCTTTGTATAAATTACTGATTTGATTATTTGTGTGATCTATTAGATTGTTTAACTCCCATTACCCAATTTAATCATTTTCTATTAGCTCACTCTCTTAATTTGTTACCGAAGTATGTAAATACAACAAATAATCACCATACCCAATGTATTAACATCAAAAGAAATCACATTAACATTTATTTAAGAACAAATCCCTAAACGAGTTTAGAACATCATTAACAACATGTTCAACATTCTCAAACCTAAGTCATACATCAAGAGGAAGTAAATAAAGAAGAGAAAGTAGGAAAGAACTTGAAATGGTTGGGTTGGAGTGGTTGGACAGTAGCTACAGATGCTCCTCTCCCCTTCTCTCCTTCTTCTCTCTTCCTTGTGTTCTCTCTCAAGGTGGCAAAATGGAGGCTCGAAAATTTAGAGGTATTTTCCCTCTTTGTAGTCTTTTATATTTAAAGTAAAATCTAGGTTTACCCAGGCCTAAAAAGTCTTAAATAACTCTACAAAGTTGATTTTTTGGCGCTGATCTGCTTTTGCTATTGCGTGGGCCACGATCGTGGCCTATTCATTTTGCTTCTGTCATGTGGACCTGGATCTTCTGCTGGGATCGTGACCTATTCATTTTTCTTCTATCACGTAGGCCTGGATCTTTCGCTGGGCTTCCTTAAAATATTGTCTATTCTTCAATATCTGATCTCAAACACTATCAAACACATCAATGCACCTCAAATACAAAAAATTTAAGCTCAATAGCACGATTTAACACATAAAACACTCTTAACATAAATATCTAACTAAATAACACAATCCTATTCTGATCATGCACTAATCATTCAATTTAACAACTAAACACATAGTAAACTACCCATTTAAATATTATGCAATATACGCCTATCATTAGGATTTTCTAATATACGGATATTCACATTCTTTTATTCTTATTTAAGATTTGCATGAAATTGTGAAGTGGTAGAATCAAAGGTGAAGACATAGAGGAAAGTTTGAGATACTTATTTAAGGAGGAAGTATTTTAAGATCATCTGTCTGAAGTAGCTTTCTTAACCAAATTTAGAAGATCAACCTCTGTGTTTAGTCTTTCCTACTTTGGAAAGACTTTTCAAACTTAATTCTAGTTTCCTTAATTTATTGCCTAACTTTTATGGTCTTGTAGGTGAAGACCCCCATAGGCACTTAAAAGAGTTTCTAGTTGTTTGTTATATTATAAGGCTTGAGGGGGTGTATGATGAATAAGTAAAACTTTGTGCTTTTCCTTTCTCTCTATAAGACTTAGCTAAAGATTACTTGTACCATATTACCCCTCAATCCATTACTATTTGGGCTCAATTGATCCAATCTTTTCTTGAAAAATTATTTCCTGCAAGTAGGATTGGATCAATAAGAAAGGAAATTTGTGCAATTAGGAAAAATGTTAATGAGTCATTATATGAATATTGCGAAAGGTTTAAGAGACTTTATGCTAGCTACCCTAATCATTAGATTAGTGATAACTTGTATTGGATCAATAAGAAAGGAAATTTGTCCAATTAGGAAAAATGTTAATGAGTCATTATATGAATATTGCGAAAGGTTTAAGAGACTTTATGCTAGCTACCCCAATCATTAGATTAGTGACCAGTTACTGATTCAGTATTTTTATGAAGGCTTAGGCTCAAACATAGAAGCATGATAACTGTTGCAAGTGGTATGGCATTGGTTGATAAAACACTTGAAGCAGCTAAGACTTCAATCTCTAATATGGCTGCAAATTCATGACAGTTTGAAACTAGGAATGAAGTAGGCTAGGCTAAGAGAGTTAATGATATTAAAATGAATTCTATTCAAAATCAACTAAACAAAATGCTGAACAAGTTGCTAACTTAACCACTCTTATGTATAAGCTAGTTATAGGCGGTGTTCTGCATGCTTGTGCTTGTGGGATTTGTTTTGAATTTTCTTATACTACTGATATTTATCAGACTTTGCAAGTTCAAGATGTTGATGCAATTGGTGGTTTTTTGGCCAATCCAATTGAAAGTATGACCCATTCTCAAACACATATAATGAAGGTTGGAGAGATCACTCGAACTTGAGATATGGACCTAGGACAAACCCCCCAAACTATAATGCAAACCAGAGCAACCCTCGACCTTATGTTCCTAACCCACCACAAAATCAATCTTCCAACCCGTCACTTAAAGAAATGGACAAGCAACTCACTAACCAAATTGGCATTGTTCAAACCCAGGGTGTTGACTACCAAAAGAAAACAAATGTTTACTTACGGCATCTAGACACTTAAATAAGACAAATTAGCACCACTTTTAATGATATTGAGGCCTAAATTTCCTTGAGACTTCAATCTTAACCTATACCCAACTAGAAATAAAATGCTAGTGTTGTCAAGATTAGGAGTGGTAAGGAGTTGGTGAATCCAAGAGGGGACAAAGGGAACAAAAGTGAGGTTGAGGAAGAGTTAGAGATCACTTAAAGGGCTAGAAATAAAGTTAAGGAGTAAGAAAAGAGAGAAGAGTCACATTTTATTGCTAACAATTCTATTGCTAAAAATTTTTGTGATGTTCCTCCATTTCTTTCCAGTTTAGCTAAGTCAAAGAAGGAAGAAGTAGAAAGAGAAATAGTAGAAACTTTTCGAAAAGTTGAGATAAACATACCTCTTTTGGACACCATCAAGCAACGCCCACACTATGCCAAGTTTTTAAAGGAACTTTGCACTAACAAAAGGTGCTTCAAGGAGAATAAAAAGGTAAGTATGGGGAGAACGTATTTGCAATCATCCAAAGGAAAATACTCGTGAAGTGTAAGCATCCTGGCCTATTTTCTATTCCTTGCAAGATAGAAAATACTCGGTTTGAAAGATGAATGTTATATTTAGGTTCTTGGATTAATGTCATGACTAGAAGTATCTATAATGTTCTTAATTTAGGTCTTTTGAAAAAGAATAGTTTGATAATTTAACTAGATGATAAGTCTAATGTATATCTTGACGATGTGCTTTAAGATGTGCCAGTGCAGGTTAATAACCTTATGTTCCTAGTTGATTTTTTTTGTCAAAGACATGGGTAAGAATTCTGATTCATCCAAAGATGTTCTACTTCTATTTGGTTGACCGTTTCTTAATACTACTAGGACAAAGATCAATGTCCATAAGGGTGATTTATCTATGGAATTTGATGAAGTTATTAGATTTAATATCATTGATGTTATGCGATACCCTGCTGAAACTATTAGTTTATACTTTATAGATTCCATTGATTTTACAAATGAAATTGTGCAAGAAATTTTTGAATCTGATATGGTCACAAGTGAGAACGCTGAAATAATTAAGGTGGATCATACTATAGGCGATGTTGTAGCAGTTCATAGTTCCATTTTAAAGGAACCATTTATGTTTTCTAACCCAACATTACCTATGTCTGCTTCCAGATTAGTACCCTCCATTGTGCAAACCCCTGAAGTGGAATTAAAACCTCTCCCCTCTAATTTGAAATATGCATTTCTTGGTGAAGATGAGACCTTATCCATAATTATTTCAAGCTCTTCATCCTCTTCCTAGGAAGAACGACTCTTACAATTTCTTAGAAACTATAAGCAAGCCATAAGTTAGACAATTATGGAAATAAAAGGGATTAGCCTTATTTTGTGTATGTATAGAATCCTTTTGGAAGAAGATGCAAAACCCATTAGATAGGCCCAACGTAGGTTATGGACCTCATAAATTCTTTAAATGAAATAACTCATGTGACTCAACCTAACAGTTTAATCTCTTAATAATTTTAGGAAGTGGGATATTACACATTTGACACTCTAGTTAGGACAAGTTCACCCTTATGATTCTCTACGAAAGTTATTCCAATTTTCTTGGGCACGACATAAATGGGACTGACCCAATTGGAATCCGATATGGTGCATCATGATTTAGAAAACACTAAAAGATAGTATATGCAGTCAATTGACATATTCCTAGGTATGGAACAAAAATAAATGTGATATGAATGTCCATTCTCAATGTTTTGCATTTTGATTTACCAATAACATGAATTGATGGATTATAATTAGTGAAATGGGAATTTATTGTTACAATTGAGTAATTACTGAGGTGATATGTGCATCTAGTCTAAGAAAAATGTTAAAGAGCAAGACAAATTGGTACATGGGAATTTAGGTTGATTAGGCCTATGAAATGGTGATATGTGGCATTGGGAATAAGTGACAAATGGCTCAATTAAATGGATGACAAGTGGCTTGAGCATAATTGCAATAATTAGCCCTTTAACATTGTGACAAATGGCACCTTATACTTATGACATGTAGAGCAATATAATGGTGACATGTTTACCTTTACAAATGATGACATATGTAGCCTTATAATTAGTGACATGTGTAGCCTTACAAATAGTGATTTGTAGCCTTATAATTAGTGAAATATGGAAGCTTTAATGAGTTACATATGGAACCTAAAGTAAGTGACACATGGACCAATAGAATAGTAACATATTGACCAATAGAAGGATAACATATGTACCAATAGAATGGTGACACATGCACCAATGGAATGGTGACATATGGATTCGTTTGACTTTCTTTGAATTTTCTAGAGAAAATGAATGAAAAAGGCAATAGAAGTGAGAGTGAAGGTCGTCCATAAGGTTAGAAGAGGGATAAAAATGAAAATGAGAAGAGAAGGAGAGAAAAAGGGGAAGAGAAGAGGAGAAAGAAAGAGGTTATCAAGGTAAGTTGAAATTCTTGTTTCAATTTCATCTTTCTCTTTTGATCTGTCTTTAATATCCTTAGAGCACGAATTTGAAGACACTCAAAGAATGAAAGTTGTAGATATAGGTCTTAACTTGACCTCTGTGAAAGTTTCTTGATAAAATAGTGACTAGAGTTCTATTTATATCTATTTCCCCAGTACTATCTGTGATAGACCCCTATGCAGGAACCTTGTATTATTTCCTAATTTTTGAGGACCTTATAGTCCGAATTAGTGAAAATATAAAACATGAAAAATGATTTTTGATATCTTATTAATGCTTCTGTGAAACGGTTTGGTTAGAATATGTCTTTATAATGATTTATTATGGTTTGAGTATTGGTTTCAAGTATGTTTCTTACAAGAAATAGGACAAATTTTGGATGGAGATTATATTTTAAAGGGAGACGCTGTTTATGTAAATTTTAGGTATAATAAGACTAATGAAAGTCTAGTTTTAGGAGGCATAAGAATCGTGGCATTTAGATCTTTGTAGAGAGATAGTTATGATTAAAAGAAGACAGCTTGTTCATAAAGAAACATCAGGAAAAAAAGGACATAAACATTACACATAAGGTTAGGTTAGCTTGATGTTTGAGGAGACATTGACCTGAAATAGTAAGTGATTTGTTGACCTATTGTAATATGTTAGAATAACATACATGATGATTGATTGGACATAGATTGCATATGAGGTTGATGATGAAGTGTGCCGGAATATGTTAAATGGAGTGTTTCCACTAAACAAACATCTATATTTTAGCCAAATCGTAATTTGTAGATATCCAAATGGGATGATTTCTAATTTAGATTAAACTAGAGACATATGGATACAATTTTCATAAAAGAAGTAAATTTTAATTCTGTCCTTAAGGGTCTTAAAATTTGGCTTGAAGCTGAGAACTGTGTGCTATCGTGGTATGAGAATAGTCTTCAGTATTTTGGATACAACTTACAAAATACTGAACCAAACTGCATGAATTTGGTGTCATTAGAAACTTAAGACATATAGTAACATTTTTTTAAAAGAAGGTGTTGCCTAAATACCTCATTTTCTAGGTCAAAATGGTCATACAAAACTGACCCAAAAATATAGTTGGAAAAGCTGGAAAATGGGAATGACTTTTACATAAAATATGTGTTTTTATGTGATGTTTGAGACAACACGATAAGAAAATTTCCTATGATGTATTTAGGCTTGAATGAACCTGGTATGATGATTGAATAAGTGATTAAATGTGTGATTGCTTAAGGTGATAATTGAGGTTATAATTAAAGATATATACCTAGAATAGTCAATTGAGCATGCATTGAACATGATACATATGCATGTGCATGGTTGAATAATTATATGATTGAGCAACTTAGTAGTATGTTGATTATATGTGTATTGTATGATATAGAAGCACAAGTTGATCAATAACATCCAGACATTGTTGGATCATCAAGGGAATAACTCACTTGGGGTATACTGTGAGTTAACTTAGATGTGTCAACTCAATCATATGTGTTTTTCTGTTTAAGTTATATGTGTACTAAGTTGACTTAGATGTATTTCACTTGTTTAATTTTTAAGTATTAAACTGTTACTGTTGTGATTGTGATAATTCCAGACATTGATTATCCAAGGAGATCATTATTTGGGACTGTACAGGAAGTGCTCATTGTATGTGAATTTGATTGAATAAGTGATACTTAACATTCTTGTCGAATGTCGGACCAAGGTCTAATGATGAATGTAAATGTAAATGGAATAAGTGATGCTCAATTGAATGTTGAATGCCATACTCTGATCTGATGATTGTGACAAATGACTATGCACACCGAATAAAAGTGATTGATAGCACATTATATGAGATGATGCATTTCATGATGTTGATTTGCATGATTAGATGAAGGAGTTGTGACCGGAGTGACTAGCCTGAAATAAGCCCAGTATCCACAAGGGATGTGGGTCAGTAGCTGAGATAAGCCCGGTATTTATAAGGGATATGGGCCAGTGCCTGAAATAAGCCCAATATCCACAAGAGATATAGGTTAGTACCTGAAATAAGCCCGGTATTGACAAAGGATATGGGTCAATTAATAGGCACTCGGTCACGAAAAAATAAAAATGAAAGTGGAGTCTCATGTGCTTTGCATATATTTATCCTTACATGTATCATGTGAATAATTGTGAAAAGTTATTGAATTATGAGTGTAATAACATAATGAAATTTTATGTTTATGATCCAAATGCCTTCAATGAAATGACAATGTATGTTTATGTTCTACATTATGCCCCGATAAGTGATGTGACTACTACATTGTGACAAATGGCACCTTAGACTTGTGATATGTGGAGCAATTGAATGGTGACATGTGTACCTTTACAAATGATGACATATGTAGCCTTATAATTGGTGACATATATAGCCTTACAATTGGTGACATGTGTAGCCTTATAATTGGTGACATGTGGAGTATTAAATGAGTTACATATGGAGCCTAAAGTAAGTGACACATGGACCAATATAATAGTAACATATGGACCAATAGAAGGATAACATATGTACCAATAGAATGGTGACATATGGACCAATGGAATGGTGACACATGGATTAGTTTGACTTTCTTTAAATTTTCTAGAGAAAATGAATGAAAAAGGCAATAAAAGTGAGAGTGAAGGTCGGTCATAAGGTTAGAAGAGGGAGAAAAATGAAAATGAGAAGAGAAGGAGAGAAAAAAAGGAAGAGAAGAGGAGAAGGAAAGAGGTTATCAAGGTAAGTTAAAATTCTAGTTTCAATTTCATCTTTCTCTTTTTATTTGTCTTTAATATCCTTAGAGCTCTAATTTAAAGAAAATCAAAGAGTGAATGTTATAGATATAGGTCTTATATTGACCTTTGTGAAAGTTTCTTGAGAAAATAGTGACTAGAGTTCTATTTATGTATGTTTCCCCAATACTGCCTGTGATAAACCCCTGTTCAGGAACCTTGTATTATTTCCTAATTTTTGAGGACCTTAAAGTCCGAATTAGTGAAAGTATAAAACATGAAAAATGATTATTGATGTCTTATTAATGATTCTGTGAAACAATTTGGTTAGAATATGTCTTGATAATGATTTATTGTGGTTTGAGTATTGGTTTCTAGTATATTTCTTACTAGAAACAGGACAGAATTTGGATGGAGATTATATTTTAAAGGGAGATGCTGTTTGTGTAAATTTTAGGTATAATAAGACTAATGAAAGTCTAGTTTTAGGATGCACAAGAATTGTGGCATTTGGATCTTTGTAGAGAGAGAGTTATGATTAAAAGAAGACAGCTTGTTCATAAAGAAACATTAGGAAGAAAAGGACATAAACATTACACTTAAGGTTAGGTTAGCTTGATGTTTAAGGAGACATTGACCTAAAATAGTAAGTGATTTATTATAGTAAGTGATTTATTGAACTACTGACATATGTTAGAATAACATACATGATGATTGATTGGACATAAATTGCATGTAAGGTTAATGATGAAGTGTGCTGGATTATGTTAGATGGAGTGTTTCCAATAAACAGGCATCTATTTTTTAGCCAAATCTTAATATGTAGATATCCAAATGGGATGATTTCTAATTTAGATTAAACTAGAGCCATACGAATACAATTTTCATAAAGGAATTGAATTTTAATTCTATTCTTAAGGGTCTTGAAATTTGGCTTGAAGTTGAGAACTGTGTGCTGTTATGGTATGAGAATAGTCTGTAGTATTTTGGATATAACTTACAGAATGCTCAACCAAACTGCATGAATTTGGTGTCATTATAAACTTAAGACACATAGGAACATTATTTTATAAGAATGTGTTACCTAAATACCTAATTTTCTTGGTCAAAATGGTCATACAAAACTGACCCGAAAATAGAGTTGGAAAAGCTGGAAAATGGGAATGACTTTTACATAAAATACGTTTCTTTTATGTGATGTTTGAGACAACACTTGATAAAAAACTTTCCTATGATGTATTTAGGCTTGAATGAAGATTGAAATGAACCTAGTATGATGCTTGAATAAGTGATTAAATGTGTGATTGCTTAAGGTGATAATTGAGGTTATAATTAAGGATATATACCCGGAATAGTCAATTGAGCATGCATTGAACATGATACTTATGCATGTGCATGGTTGAGTAATTATATGATTGAACAACTTAGTAATATGTGGAATATGTGTGTATTGTATAATATAGAAGCACAAGTTGACCGACAACATCCAGACATTGCCGGATCATCAAGGTAATAGCTCACCTGGAGTATACTGTGAGTTAACTTAGATGTGTCAACTCAATTATGTTTGCTTTTATGTTTGAGTACTGAGTTGACTTAGATGTATTTCACTTATTTAATTTTTACGTATTAAACTAATACTATTGTGATTTTGATAATTCTGGACATTGATTGTTTGAGGACACTACAAGAAAATAGTGAATTACATACGGCCATTACTGACGGAAAAAACCAATATACCGTCGGTAAATAAAATTACCGACGGAAAAAACCGACGGCAGAAAACGTCGGTGATTTGACCGTAGCTAAATTCACCGACGAACCTTTTACGTACCGTCGCTAATTTTACCGACCGAATAAACTATCCGTCGGTAACATCAACGGAAACGTTGCCGACCGTCTAGTATATTCCGTCGCTAAATTTACCGACAGGTGACATACCCGTATGTAAATTTGTCATCATACAGTCGGAAAAAGTGCC
>JAOQMS010057676.1:0-26744 GCA_027563885.1 Erythroxylum longipes
TCCCGAGATCAACATTTTATTGAATTTTCCTATGATCTACCTCGGATTTTGTTCGGAGGTAGGTTAAACGAATTTGTCTGTTTTAAGTATCACTGGTGGGGAATCCCTCCCTCGTGGGAACGCGTCCAGATGTCACGTAGGACGTCGGGCCCGTACCCCACCCGGGGAGGGGTTCCAGCAGAAGTTCATTACGTGATGATATAATTTGTTTGTGAATTTGGAACGTGAACTGTCTAAAATTCATTAAAATTGCAAATGTTGATTTTTAGGTACGAGGGAGACATAGTTCCTAAAGCAAACTAGTAGAAGTCTAGTTCTGTCGATTTTGGACTCAAGAATGACTTAAAGGTCGGTCAGTTGATACTAAGGAGTTTAGATAGAATGTTTTTGTATAGTTGTTCATTTCATGTAGATCATGTTGTAAAGATTAGCAAGCTCTAATATTTTTGATATTGTATATATGGATTTTGTAGTGAAATGCTACAATGTAAACTATGTTCTATAAATAGAATGAGGAGCCAATCTTTGGAATTTTTGTATTATATATGTATGATGTCATATTAAGTGAATATGACTACTCTAACATGCCACTTTCATAGGGTATGTTCTCGAATGTCCACCGGACATTCAGGCACATGCTTTGTGAAGGTGGTGCACTTAAACAAAAAGTGAACTTAAACAAAAACACATCCTCAGAATTCACCAAGACCGCTTGCAGACCATGCTTCCTCCAGTTACTAAATGCCTATTCTTTCATAGCTGGAAATCACCCTTTTGTCAAGAAAGAAACCAATAATGGTGTTATTCTACCTTTCTGCACCAACCTTGAGTGTTTCCAAAGGAGGAGACATTATTATGTTCTCTGCAACATCACTTGAGGGATAGTAATTGTGTTTGGTTTCGAGTCTACTATCTCCAACTACTTGCACCCAAGACCTTTTTATGATGGTTCTAGAAGTGGGGGATCAAAATGAGGGGCATTTGAGGTAGAGGGAACAACCTGGATGTTGGAATCAAGAAGTGGGAAAGAACTCATTTTTAGAATGAAAGGTAGTGACCACTGAACAAAAACAAAACCAGCTGGATAAAAAGCTAGTAAGTGGTCTCAATATAAGAGAATGGAGTTGGAGTAAGAAAGTAAGTCGACTAGAGGTAGAAAGGAGTGCAAGAAAGGATTTAAAAGGTGATGAAAGAGACCACTATGTAGGAGAAGATCAGGCTGAAAGGGCAGAAGCTACAGTATCAGGAGCTACATTGAAGAGAATTTAGAATGTTTATCTTTGCATTAAAAGGATAAAATGACACCCCAATCAAACTAAATAAAAAAATATAATCTAGTTAAGTAACCGGGGAACATTCATGACAAGATGTTTATCTTCGTATTAGAAGACTAGGTGACCATTAAATAAAATCTAAAAAGATAGTGCTTGCAATAAAATTAAACATTTTAATCTTTTAAAAATGACAAGAATTTTTTTGAAGGGTTACTCAGTAATAATTTACCTTTTTAATTAATCAATAATAATTAGCGCATACTTACAAGTATCATGGGTGCATGAATAGAGTGTCAATATTTTGGTTGATATATTTATTCAAATTAAAGTACTTACATATGAATAGAATTAAGTTAGTGTGTTGGTACTTTTTAAGTGGTTGATGTTTAGGGTTAAGTTAATTCCATGAGATTTGTTGTTATTGTACCATTATTGCATTGTTGTATGATTATTGATTATATTTGTTTTATGGTTTTAGTTTTGCTTGGAGATAAGCAAAGGTTCAAGTGTGAGGATGCTGATAGGTGTATATTATAGTATGTGTTCTAGATGTTTATGTGAGTTTTAAAGTATTTTCTTATATTATAATCGTATAATTAGGAATTAAATTATGTTCTCGTTAGTGTTTTTGCGTGTTTTAATTTTTTGATTATTTTATATAAAGGATTTGATCTTAATATTATGTTTTAATAGCTGCTTAATGTGTTTATTAGTGAATGGAAATAGGGAAAAAATGAAGAAAAGATAAATAAATAGCTGAAGAATAAGAACATGCACGATCGTGCATGCAAGCAACATAGCGATGAACCCTCTGGCATGATCATGTCAAAAAGTTAGGATAGCTAATGCACAATCATGCATTGAGCCTTGACAGCTTGCAAAATTTTTGTATTTTTAATGTTTTAGGTCTATTTTTGTAACTAAACATATAACATACCACTCCCATAGAGCAAATACACGACATACCGAAGTATATTCAGGAACATACTCTACGAAAATGACACATTAAAATGGTTAAATCAATTCATTTTTATTTTTTATTTATTTTTTAATTCATCGTACATAACATAAAACATTCCAATAATCAAATTGTTCCATTTTTATTCACAAACATCTATAGTCTCAAATGTTATTACATTTCTAAAATTCACATGTCCATTATACAACAGTTGAGAGATACATTCCTTGATACAATATAACTAAGGCATTTGCAGGTACAACTGATCCCGACACTGACCTATATCCAAATGTAGAAGTTAAATCAACTAGATTAGCCAGATTCTTCCTGAACCTGAAAAACAATGTTGCAATTTTGATGAGTTTGCGAACTCAATAAGTGAACCATCATCGATGTGCTCACTCAAACAAACATAAATATCGCAGGTATATAACACAATTCAATTAGTATCTGACATCATTTAGAATCAAATCTCATCTATCACATCATTCAGAATTTAGTACCTGATCGCAATGTACATCATATTTCAACAATTCCGTTATGAACACAAATATTTCATATAATCATTTCAGGATAATCTAATCATTCATTTCATTTCATTCATATTATCCACATATACACAAAGATAGCATATCATTGTATCCATGCAATTCAGTCATGTTTTACAAATGTTCACATGGTATATGTAAAGATATGGATGTAATGCACATGATACTGCACTTTTATTTTTATTTTGTTATGACCAAGTACCTATTAATTGGCCTATATCCTTTATGGATACCAAGCTTATTCCAGGTACTGACCCATATCCCTAGTGGATACCGGGCTTATTTCAGGCACTAGCCTATATCTCTTGTGGATACCGGGCTTATCTCAGGTACTGACCCATATCCCTTGTGGATACTGGGCTTATTTCAGGCTGATCACTCCGGTCACAACTCCTTTATCTGATCATACATATCAATGTCATGAAATGCATCATTTCACATCATGTGCTATCAATCACTTTTAATCGGTATGCACAATCATTTAACACAAACATCAAATCAAAATCTGGTATTCAACATTCAGTTGAGTATCACTTATTCCATACACATCTACATTCACATTTATCATTGGACCTTGGTCCGGCACTCAATAATAAGGTCAAATAATACTTTTTCAATCAAATTCACTTACAATGAGCACTTCCAATATAGTCCCGAATAATAGTCTCCTCAAACAATTGATGTCTAGAATTATTGCAATCAAACCAGTAACAATTCATTATGTCAAAATTAAACAAAAGCAATTCAAGCATAGTGAGATACATCGAAGTCAATTCATGATACATATAACTCAAATAGAAAAGCATATATAATTAAGTGACACCTCTAGGTTAACTCACGGTATATTCCAGGTGAGCTATTGCCTTGATGGTCCCACAGTGTCTAGATGTTGTCTATCAACTTGTGCTTCTATATCATACAATACACACATAATCCACACATTACTAAGTTGCTCAATCATATAATTTTCCAACCATACATATGTATATGTGTCATGTTCAATGAATTCTTAATTGACTATCCTGGGTATTTTCCCTTTATTCACATCTCACATCTCATAATCATTTAATGGCATCTTTCAATCATTCTTTAATACCCAATGTCCTCATTCATCATCACTTAGGTTCATTTAAGATCTTATTCAAGCTTAATTACCTTATATGGAAACACCCTAGCATTGGTTGGTTCACACTTCACTCAAAAGACAACTCTTTTTCTTCATAGGTCTGGCCACGATTGTGTTGTGCCTACCACGATCGTGACAGAAACATTTTAGGGCTGGCCACAATCATGTTGTAAGGGCCAAGATCGTGACAGAAACTTTATTTTGTCAGGCCACGATCGTGACAGACTCCTTCATGAAAAATGTAGCCATATGTTTCTATTTTACTATAAATCAAGATACATTTTGATTTGGATATCCACAGATCAAGGTATGTCCAAAATACTTATGCATGTTCAGTAAAAACACTACAGTCAATAGATTCTAGCACACTTCATCATCAACCTTACATGCAATTCATCTCCAATCAATCATTATTAAGACATATTCTAACCAAACAGCTTCACAAAAGCATTAATAAGACATTAATAATCATTTTTCATGTTTTATACTTTCACTAATTCGGATTCTATGGTAATCAAAAATCAGGAATTAATACAAGGGTCCTGTACAAGGGTCTATCACAGGCAGTATTACGAAAACGAATATAACTCAAGATCTGGTCACTATTTTCTTAAGCCATTTTCACAGAGGTCAAGTTAAGACCTATATCTACAACTTTCATTCTATGGTTCCTTCAAATTTGTAGTGCCTCGTTACCATGGGTACATACCAAAACACCCTAAGGACATTCCAGTACATAAGCTATGATAATGGTGAGCTACGTTTAATCACAACATTCATTTAACATGGCATCTTCTTCTTTTTCTCTTTATAAGGCATCATCACGAAAGTCACAAGATTTAAAACCAAAAATTTTCCCTTTTCATTTCATAAATCTGAATGTAATCCATTGTAGCTTTCGAATAACGGTACACGTACATCATCATAACCTATTACAAAATAAGCTACATGAAAGAGGAAATACATAAAAAGATCTATCTAATCTTCCAATCTCAGCTGACTGACCAGTGATCCATTTTCTTCACAAATGTACAATAATTACGCTTCTTGCATGATCTCTCAATAGAAAAAGTCCTCCCTTGATCCTGTAATGTCAACGTGGAATTTTGGGTGAGTTTTGTGAACTCAGATGAGGTAACCATCATCAATGGTTCATTCAATTCATGCAACCAATCAAACATGTAGACATATAATTCACAGCTTTGCATTTTTGCATAAAGCATCACATATCACTTTCGGGACAATTATACCAAACATTTCATTCATACAAAAGTACACATATCAATTATAAATGAAATGCACATAATTCAGTTTCATTTGTTACTTTGTTGTGACAAAGTGCCTTTTTACTAACTCATATCCCTTTGTGCCGAGCTGTATCAATTAATGTCCCATATCCCTTAGTGGATACCGGGTATATGCACAACTGATCCAAAGGATCCTATCACGTTCTGAGCTTTCAGCTCTTTTACTGGCCTCCGGTCACAACTGCCATTATCTTTCATGCATTCACGTAATGAAATGCATCATACATATTCAATGATTACACTTATTCAGTCACATTCACACTCTTTCTTATTCACATTTGTCATTGGAATTTTAGTTTGGCATTTAACATTGAAGTTGAGAACAAATGGTCAGTCATATTCACATTCAAGTAGCACTTCCAATACAGTCCCAAATATAGAACTTCTCAGACAATCAATTGTCTAGAATCAACCCAATCAATTTCACATTTATGAAATAATTCAAACATAATCTAACACAAACAATTAATTGAGTGAGACCTTTTAGGTTACTCACAGGTCATTCCCAAAGCTAATACTTGGAAGTTCCAGCAACATCTGGATGTTGACGTTCCAGTTGCTCCTGTATATCACACAATATACACATATCACAATTTGGCACAATTATAAGTGTTTATTAATGCACATGTATGTATATAAAGTATGCACAATGCATGTTCATGACAATCCTAGGTATCGCTCTATTATGCTTGTCATGTAAACATTAATATATCCAAACTCTCATAAGTATCATTTATACTTATGGTTCATACCTCAATAAAACCATTAAAATCGAAATTCATAACTCATTTCATCATTGCAGATTTCTCTAAAAATAGACCTTCGGGTCAAATTTACATGATCATTACGACAATGAAAATGAAGTAATTTGGTAATACTTTCTTCTATAAAAATGTTCCCCACTGTTTCAAGTTTCTAATTACATCAATATCATTCAATTTGGTTCATTATTCTATGATTTATGCTCAAAATATCATAGAATGAGTACATGTGACACTTTGGCTAGGACATGATCATGTTGTCAAATTGTACAACTCATATCTCTTAACTACAATATCCAAAAATTACAAATTTGATACCTATTGAATGTTAAGATAATACATTACAACTTTTGTGAAGACACATTTATTTAATTTGGCCTCTATAAATACATTTTATTCGATAAAAACAGGACATGATTTAAGTCAAAGGTAGTGCTACAGCCTATTCCAGAACTCACTTCAAGCTAAATTTTAGGACTCGTAAGGACTGAAATCAAATTCAATTTCTTCATAAAAATTGTAGCCATATGCTTCTAATTTACTCTAAATTAAAATCCATCCAATTTGGATATTCACAGATCACGTTATGGCCAAAATACTAATGTCTGTCCAGTAAAACACTCCATCAACAATTTCCAGCACACTTCATCATCATTTTCATCCTAGTTCACCTCTTTTGCTTAGTCTATCTTTCCTAGATTAATACACCATCATTTCCTCTTCATTCATAACTCCATTTCAGCTTAATATTGATTGATCACAAACATCAAAACAGAACATATTCTTCTACACTTTCAACTCCAAATTCCTACACATATTCAACTTCAATTCTCATTCTTTATTTCACTTTTAATTATCATCTTAATTGATATATATTGGTTAGCCTAACTTTCACTTTCATTAAACCCTTAATTTATAATTCATAACATCTACATACAACTCATCATTTATGGTTTTCATATTCACAAAACATGACACAAACATATACATTCATCCACCAATTTACTGCACTCAGTTCTCAACTTCATGTACAATTTTGAGACTCTTAATGACAGAATTAAAATTTGATGTCTTCATGAAAAATATAACCATATGTATCTAGTTGAATCCAGATCAAAAATCGACTCATTTGGATAACTACAGAACAAGTTATGGCTAAAATACAGAAGCTTAATCAGTGGAAATGTTTAACTACCATTTTCCAGCACCCTCTTCATCACCATTTAGTCTTTTAATCCTTCCTTAAAACAACTCATAAATACCATTAATACATTAAAACAGAACATACATCTATTTATTGCAACATCAACGTTGCACATATCTCAACTCCTCTATCATGATCATTAAACACTAAACTACCATCATAAATGCTTCATTTAGCAAAACCATAAAGATTAACAAGCTACTTACTTGATTTCTCTTCAATGTCTTCAAACACAACAAGAAGCCCTAAATTCCCATTTCACTCACATACACCATCATCCAAGAGTGATTAGGTTAGGTCTTTTGTGAGAATGAAGAAGACAACAAGGTGAGAGTAGCAAATGAAAGAAAAGAAGGCTAGGTTCAACGTGTATGGAGGTTGGACAAGCAAAAAATCATGAAGAAGAGAAGAAGATGAAGCTCACGAAGAGAGGGAGAGAAAAGCAAGTCAAAGGCAACATTTAATTTGGCCTTTCAAATAAAAAGGTGAAGTTTTGTGAGTGGGGGAGTGGTGGCAAATGGTTGTGATGCTTGTCACTGCCACTTGTCACTTTTCTATGGTCCCAGTTGGACCCCTTTTAAAAACTAGTCCATTTAACCCTAATTTATACTCCAATTGTCTCCAAATTTCAATGACAAATGTCATTAAATCCTAGAGCCATTTATAAAAATTTTCACTACCATTTGACTCTTAATTCTACTACTATTTATCAATTGTCCTGCCACTTGGCATTTTTCCTAGTTAAAAATTTACCCAAAACTTCAAAGATTTTCTAAAATTCACCAAAATTTCAAAATCAATACCTATACACACCAAGTCAATTTTCAATACATATAAACCACAATTTAGATCAAAATTCACATTTATAACAATTATACCCAGAATGTCAACGAATGCATGTATAATTATTTTCATGTGCAAAAAAATTTAATATTCACATGTAGGTGCATATCATACAATGCATAAACATGAAATGCATTTTCTTATTTCTTAATAATCTCTCATATTTATTGTTATAGCCTCAACATTAGTAACGGGATGTTACAATTCTCCCCTCCTTAAAAGAAATTTCGTCCTTGAAATTCTTACTTGATTGTTCGAACAGCTGGGAATATTGCCTCCTTATATGCTCTTCCATTTCCCAAGTTGCTTCTTCAGTTAAGTGATTCCTCCAAAGGACTTTCACCAATGGGATGACTCAGCTCCTCGGATCTGATCGGTATCTTTGGAGCATACTCACATGAAACACATTATGTAATTGAGACATCTCATTTAATAAAGCTAAATTATATGCCAAAGGTCCTATCCTCTCAATGATTTCATAAGGACCAACGTACCTTGGACTCAACTTGCCCTTTTTACCAAATCTCAAAACTCCTCTCCAAGGTAACACTCTCAAAAATACTCTGTCTCCCACATTGCATTCCATGTCCCTTCGATGTTGATCCACATAACTCTTCTGTCTATCTTGAGCCGCTTTAATTCATCTTTGGATCAATTTCACCTTGTCCATAGTATCTTGTATCAATTTTAGGCCTTCAACCAATCTCAAGCCCTCTTCATCGCAATACAGAGGCGATCGACCTTTTTTTACCATAAAACACCTCATATGGTACCATTCCGATACTAATATGTTAGTGATTATTATATGCAAATTCTATCAGTGTTATATATTGATCCCAAGCTCCCTGAAACTCCAATATAAATGCTCTAAGAATATCCTCAACAGTCTTAATTTTCCTCTCACTCTATCCATCTGTTTGAGGATGAAATGCAGTACTAAAATTCAACTTTGTACCCATTGCAGACTACAAGCTCTTCCAGAATCTTGAAGTAAATTTGGGATCCCTGTCCGATACAACGGACACTGGAATCCCATGCAGTCTGACCACTTCATTCACATATCTTCGGGCCAATTGATTTGGTGAGCTATTCTCTCTCATTGGTAAAAAATGGGCCGACTTAGTAATCAGTCTACTACGACCCATATAGCATCGTTCTGCCTTGGAGTTCTCGGCAATCCTATAATAAAGTCCATGATAATTTGTTCCCATTTTCACTCTAGAATAGGCAACAAATGTAGCTTCCCTACTGGGGCCTGATGCTTAGCCTTAACCTGATGGCATGTCATACACTTAGAAATATACTCTGCCACTTGCTTTTTCATTCCGGGCCACCAGATATGCTGCTTCAGCGTATTATACATCTTGGTAGTACCAGGATGCATAGCATAGGTGGCCATATGAGCTTCCTTAAGAATTTCCTTTCTCAGATCATCCATATTCGGCACACACAGCCTCTGCTTCAACGATAGTGTCTCATCTCTCAACTCAAACTCAGAATCCGGATTCATCTTCCCTTTCTCTATAAGCTTCACCATATCAGGATTTTTCCTCTGGTCTTTTCTGATTATATCATGTAACATCGGCTTTAACTTCAATGTAGCAATTAATGCCTCATCTTGTTCCAGATTCAATTCCACATTCAGAGCTCTCAAGTGAATTAAGCTCGGTAACCTTGATAGCTAAATTTGAGCTACATTGGTGTTCGATTTCCTACTCAAAGCATCAGCCACCACATTAGCTTTCCTCGGATGATACTCAATCGTGCAGCCATAGTCTTTCAACAACTCTATCCATCTCCTCTGTCTCATGTTCAATTCCTTCCGACTCAACAGATACCTCAAACTCTTATGATCCGTATATATCTGGAATGTCTCTCTATACAGATAGTGTCTCCATATCTTTAAAGCAAAGACCACTGCATCAAGCTCTAAATCATGTACTAGATAGTTAATCTCGTGAGACCTTACTTGTCTCGATGCATAGGCAATCACCTTGTCGTACTGCATTAATACACATCTCAATCCTTGATGCAAAGCATCACTATATACTACATATCCTCCGGTCTTTGATGGAATAGTCAACATCGATGCTATAGTCAACCTATGCTTTAGCTCCTCAAAGCTCTTCTGACATTCTTCGTTGCATCTAAATATTACATTCTTCCTTAGAAGTTTTGTCGGAGGGGATGGTATCAAAGAAAAGCCCTCGACAAACCTCTAGTAATATCTGACCAATCCTAGGAAGCTTCGGACTTCAGACACATTCCTAGGAACTTCCCAATTCATTACTGCCCCTATCTTCTTTGGATCCACTTATATGCCTTGTCTAGTCACTATATTCCCAAAAAACACTACTTGGTCTAGCTAAAATTCACACTTACTGAATTTGGCATATAGCTGTTTCTCTCTCATGATCTGTAAAATCACTCTCAGATGCTCAGCATGTTCTTCTCTGCTCTTCGAATACACTAAAATATCATCGATAAACACTATCACAAAGCAGTCCAGGTAGGGATGAAACACCTTATTCATCAAGGCCATAAATGTTGTCGGGGCATTAGTTAACCTAAACGAAATTACTAAAAACTCGAAGTGCCCATACCTACTCCTGAATGCACTTTTAGGTATATAAGCCTCTGCTATCTTCAACTGATAATACCCTGATCTCAAATCCAACTTAGTGAATACCTGAGCTCCCTGCAACTGATCAAGCAAATCATCAATTCTAGGCAACGGGTAC
This sequence comes from Erythroxylum longipes, assembly GCA_027563885.1. Taxonomy (NCBI): domain Eukaryota; kingdom Viridiplantae; phylum Streptophyta; class Magnoliopsida; order Malpighiales; family Erythroxylaceae; genus Erythroxylum; species Erythroxylum longipes. Next base: position 10,763 of record JAOQMS010057676.1, read on the forward strand.
TTGTTCTTCACTATCACCTGATTCAGTTGCCTATAATCGATGCATAACCTCAAAGTCCCATCTTTCTTCTTTAAAAACAAAACTGGAGCTCCCCAAGGTGAAACACTGGGTCTAATGAAACCCTTTTCCAGCAACTCCTGTAGTTGAGACTTCAACTCCTTCAGTTCTAAAGGTGCAATCCTATATGGAGGAATAGATATAGGAGCAGCACCTGGAACTAAATCAATTGTGAACTTTGTTTCCCGATCTGTAAGTAAGCCAGGTAATTCGGTGGGAAACACATCCAGGAATTCCCTAACTATAAAAATGTCCTGCACATTCTGCTCAGCTCTAGTACGATGACATACACCAGATAAGCCTCACATCCTCCTTACATCAACCTCAATACACTCACAAATGATATCAACCTGGCTAGCACTACTTAACTAATTCCTCTGAAAACTACTCTCGGCTGACCAGGAGATTCTAATACTACCTCCTTGGTATAGCAATTCATGACAACCCTATAAGCAGTGAGCCAATCCATGCCTAGGATAATATCTATCTCTCTCAGCTATAATATAATCAGATTTGCCTTTAATTCTGCTTGATCAATCCGAATCAAACACCTCTTACAGACCTCCCCTATAACTGTAGTACTACCTATTGGTGTACTCCCCTCTAATCCATACTGTAGTAACTTTTTATCATAATGCAGCCTAGATCCAGATGTGGTGTAATGAATGAATGCGTAGATCCTGGATCTGGCAATGCAAATGCTTCATGATCATAAATAAGTAGTGCACCTGCAACGACATCCGGAGAATCCTGAGCCTCTTGCCTAGTTATGGCATAGACTCGAGCCTCAGACTGCAGTCGGTTGCTCCGCACCTCAGTCCTGATAGAAGGACTCCTTTTGCTCACTCTGCCTCTACCACGGCCTCTCTGTCCAGTCCCACTACCTCAACTCTGTTATATTGTAGCTTCATTTATGGATCCCCCTCTCATACTTGATTGGGCTTCAGCAACAATAGGAGAATCTCTAATTCTGTTATCTAGAGAACCACATCGAAAATAGGCTCCTGATAATGTCTAGCACTAACCACTGTGCTTTTTCCCACAGTGCTCACAAGGGGGTAACTGCCTCTTCACTAAACCTCTTGCAATGCTAAACTGTACAAAACTACCCCTCTGTCTGAATCCAAACTGTCTTGATCTAGTCGATGGTCTGAAAGCTCGGTTCTGGCGCTTTCTAAATCTTCTGCCAGAACCACTCTGAATATCACTAGACCTCTTCAATCTAGACCCTTGCCCAGGCTCTACTTATCCCTCTCTCAGTAGCTGCTCAATTCTAATCAAAGCAGCTCTTAACTCGATGAAACTACTCAGGTTGGAGATAGTTAATCTTGTCCTGATCTCCATGTTTCCCATATTCAAATCTCCTACACTTATCTTCTTCAATAGGAATCAAAACAGTAGCATATCCCATTAACTCATTGAACCGGATCTCATATTCTGCCACTGACATCCTACCCTGCTTCAAATCCAGGAACTCTTTCATCTTCCTGTCCAAGTAGATCTTGGGCATGTAATTCTCCTTGAAAACTCTCAGAAAGTCTTCCCAGTTCAAGTTGCAAGGCCTGGTGCTACTGCCTGGGACAGTCTTCCACCACTGATAAGCTGGGCCCTATAGTAAGGACACTCTATAGTCGAACCTCTCATTTAGCTCACAGTCCATCTGATCAAAAACTCTTTCCGTCTTTTCTAACCATCTCTCGGCCTCAGCAGGGTTTGTGCTGCCATAAAAATCCACAGCCCCTTGCTTCTGCAGCTTATCATACCTTCTCTCCCTTCTTTAGAGAACTCTAAGAGGCATCTCCTTCGGTCGAGGTATCGAAGACTCCCTACTGGCTCCTAAAGATCCTAGGTTAGCTGACTGCCCCATTTGCTCACCTACGGTGGATGACCTATAATAAACAAGAACTCCAATCATTATCCGCATTTCTCGTGATATTTCGTGCTTAACATTCCTATATATCCCTATGGATGCCAAACCATGCTCTTATACCACCCAATGCAGTGCCCCGTTACCATGGGGTACATACCGGAATACCCTGAGGACATTCTAGTAGATAACCAATGATAATGGTGCGCTACGTTCAATCACAACATTCACTTAATATGGCATTGTCATTTTTTTTATAAGGCATCATCAAGAAAGTCACAATATTTAAAACTAAAATTTCCCCTTTTCATTTCATAAATCTGAATGTAATACATTATAGCTTTCGAATAACCATACCTGTACATCATCATAACCTATTACAAAATAAGCTACATGAAAGAGGAAATATACAAAAAGATCTATCTAATCTTCCAATCTCAGCTGACTGACCTGTGAGTCATTTTCTTCACAAAAGTACAAGAATTACGCTTCTTATACGGTCTCTCAGTAGCAAAAGTCCTCCCTCGGTCCTAAAATGTCAATGTACAATTTTGGGTGAGTTTTGCGAACTCAGATGAGGTAACCATCATCGATGGTTCACTCAATTCATGCAACCAATCAAACATGTAAACATATAATTCTCATCTTTGCATTTTTGCATAAATCATCACATATCACTTTTGGGACAATTATATCGAACATTTCATTCATACAAAAGTACACATATCAATTGTAAATGCAATGCACATTATTCAGTTTTATTTGTTACTTTGTTGTGACCAAGTGCCTTTTTACTAGCTCATATCCCTTTATGGATACCGAGCTGTATCAATTAATGTCTGATATCCCTTAGTGGATACTGGGTATATGCACAACTAAGCCAAAGGCTCTTATCACATTCTGAGCTTTTAGCTCTTTTACTGGCGACTCTGGTCACAACTGCCATTATCTTTCATGCATTCATGTAATGAAATGCATCATACATATTCAATGATTACACTCATTCAATCACATTCACGCTCTTTCTTATTCACATTTGTCATCGAACTTTTAGTCCAAAATTTAACATTGAAGTTGAGAGAAAATAGTCGGTCATATTCACATTTAAGTAGCACTTCCAATACAATCCCAAATATAGAACTTCTCAGACAATCAATTGTCCGAAATCAACACAATCAATTTCGCATTCATATGATAATTGAAACATAATCTAACACAAACAATTAATTAAGTGAGACCTTCTAAGTTACTGACAGGTCGTTCCCAAAGCTAATGCCTGGAACTTCCAGCAACGTCTAGATGTTAACGTTCCAGTTGCTCCTCTATATCACACAATATACACATATCACAATTTGGCACAATTATAAGTGTTTATTAATGCAAATGTATGTATACGAAGTATGCAAATGTATGTATACGAAGTATGCAAATGTATGTATACGAAGTATGCAAAATGTATGTTCATGACAATCCCAGGTATCGCTCTATTATGCTTGTCATGTAAACATTCATATAACCAAACTCACAGAAGTATCATTTATGGTTCATACCTCAATAAAACCATTAAAATCGAAATTCATAACTCATTTCATCATTCCAGATTTCTCGAAAAACAGACTTTCGAGTCAACTTTACATGATCATTATGACAATGAAAATGAAGTAATTTGGCAATATTTTCTTCTAGAAAAATGTTTCCCATTGTTTTAAGTTTCTAATGACACCAATATCATTCAATTTGGTTCATTATTCTATGAGTTATGCTCAAAATACCACAGACTGAGTACATTTGACACTTTGGCTAAGACATGATCATGCTGTCAAATTGTACAACTCATATCTCTCAACTCCAGTATCCAAAAATTACGACTTGATACCAATTGAAAGATAAGAGAATAAATACAACTTTTGTGAAGACAAATTTATCTAATTTTGCTTCTATAAATACATTTTATTCGATAAAAATATGACACGATTTTAGTCAAGGGTAGTGCTGCAGCCTATTCCAGAACTCACTTCAAGCTAAATTTCAGGACCTGTAAGGACAGAATTCAAATTCAATTTCCACATGAAAGTTATATCCATATGCTTCTAGTTTACTCTAAATTAAAATCCATCCAATTTGGATATTCACAGATCACGTTATGGCCAAAATACTAATGCTTGTCCAGTAAAACACTCCATCAACAATTTCCAGCACACTTCATCATCATTTTCATCCTAGTTCACCTCTTTTTCTTAGTCTATCTTTCCTAGCTTAATACACCATCATTTCCTCTTCATTCATAACTCCATTTCAGCTCAATATTATTCACACAAAAACTAAATTCCAAGATTGATCACAAACATCAAAACAGAACATATTCTTATACACTTTCAACTCCAAATTCCTACACATATTCAACTCCAATTCTCATTCTTTATTTCACTTTTAATTATCATCTTAATTCATCTAAATTCAAGACATAACTCAATATATTGGTTAGCCTAACTTTCAATTTCATTAAACCATTAATTCATAATTCATAACATCTACATACAACTCAGCATTTATGGTTTTCATATTCACAAAACATGACACAAACATAAACATTCATCCACCAATTTACTGCACTCAGTTCTCAATTGCATGTAAATTTTTGAGACTCTTAACGACATAATTCAAATTTGGTATCTTCATGAAAAATATAGTCATATGTATCTAGTTGAATCTAGATCAAAAATCGTCCCATTTGGATAACTACAGAACAAGTTATGGCTAAAAGACAGAAGCTTAATCGGTGGAATGTTATAACTACCATTTTCCAGCACCCTCTTCATCACCATTTAGTCTCTCAATCCTTCCTTAAAACAACTCATCAATACCATTAATACATTAAAACAGAACATACATCTATTTATTGAAACATCAACGTTGTACATATCCCAACTTCTTTATCATGATCATTAAACACTAAACTACCATCATAAATGCTTCATTTAGCAAAACCATGAAGATTAACAAGCTATTTACTTGATTTCTCTTCAATGTCTTCAAACACAACAAGAAGCCCTACCTTCCCATGTGACTCATCTACATCATCATCCAAGAGTGATTAGGTTAGGTCTTTTGTGAGAATGAAGAAGACAACAAGGTAAGAGTAGCAAGTGAAAGAAAAGAAGGCCATGTTCAACGTGTATTGTGGTTGGAGAAGCAGAAAATCCTTAAGAAGAGAAGAAGATGAAGCTCACGAAGAGAGGGAGAGAAAAGCAAGTGAAAGACAACATTTAATTTGGTCTTTCAAATAAAAAGGTGAAGTTTCGTGAGTGGGAGAGTGGTGGCAAGTGGTGGTGATGCTTGCCACTGCCATTTGTCACTTTCCTATGGTCCCATTTGGACCCCTTTTAAAAACTAGTCCATTTAACCCCAATTTCTACTCCAATTGTCTCCAATTTCAATGACATATGTCATTAAATCCTAAAGCCATTTATAAAAATTTTCACTACCATTTGACTCTTAATTTTATTGCTATTTATCTATTGCCCTGCCATTTGGCATTTTTCCTAGTTCAAAATTTACCCAAAACTTCGGAGATTTTCTAAAATTCACCAAAATTTCAAAATCAATACCTATACACAGCAAGTCAATTTTCAATACATATAAACCACAATTTAGATCAAAATTCACATTTATAACAATTATACCGGAATGTTAACGAATGCATGTACAATTATTTTCATGTGCAAAAACATCAATATTCACGTGTATGTGCATATCATATAATACATGAGCATGAAATGCATTTTCTTATTTCTTAATAATCTCTCATATTTACTATTCTAGCCTCAACATGGGTAACGGGATGTTACAAAATTCGTGCTCTAAGGATATGAAAAACAGATCAAAAGAGAAAGATGAAATTAAAACTAGAATTTTGACTTACCTTTGTAACTTCTTTCCTTCTCCTCTTTTCTTCCCCTTTTTATCTCCTTCTCTTCTCATTTTCGTTCTTCTCCTTCTCTTTACTCTCACTTCTATTAAATGCTCATTTATTTTCTCTAGAAAATTCAAGAAGGTCAACTAATTCATGTGTCACCATTCCATTGGTCCACGTGTCACCATTCTATTGGTACATATGTTATCCTTCTATTGGTCCATATGTTACTATTCTCTTGGTTCATGTGTCACTTACTTTAGGCTCCAAATATAACTTATTTACGCCTCCATATTTCACTACTTATAAGGCTACACATTTCACCAATTGTAAGGCTACACATGTCACTAATTATAAGCTACATATGTCATCATTTGTAAAGCTACACATGTCACCATTCTATTGCTCCACATGTCATAAGTCTAAGGTGCCATTTGTTACAATTTTAAAGGGCCACTTGTCACAATTATACTCATGCCACTTGTCATCCAATTAACTGAGCCATTTGTCACTTATTCCCAATGCCACATGTAACCATTTCATAGGCCTAATCAACCTAAATTCCCATGTATCAATTTGTCTTGCTCTTTAACATTTTTTTAGATTAGATGCATATATCACTTCATCAATTACTCAATTGTAACAAAAAATTCTCAATTAACTAATTATAATCCATCAATTTATGTTATCGGTAAATTAAACTGTAAAATTTTAGGAATGCACATTCATATCACATTCCTTTTTGTTCCATACCTAGAATATGTCAATTGAGTGCATATAATATCTTGCAATGTTTTCTAATTCATGATTCATATGTGTATATGAATATTATGCATATGAATGAAATGTACATCGTAAATTCTAAAATGGAATAACTCATATGATTTAATCTAACAGTTTAATCTCTTAATAATTTTAGGAGGCGGGATATTACAAAACAAGTAAAAAAACATCCTAGAAAAAACCATAGAAGACTCAAGAGTATGAAAGAAAAAGAAAAAAACAAAAAGGAGGCTAGATGTCACAAAAAAAGGAGATCAAAAGTGGAAACCCTAAGATCAATTCCAATTTTCTAGAATTTTCATATCAAGGCTTCAAGTTGTTTTTTTTCTTTTCTCTTCTTATATTTCATTGTTTTGGATGTTAATTTTGATAAGTCATGTGTTGAACATGATTATGAATTTCAAAATATATATTATAATTTATTCTTGAATTGTTTTGTATAACTTTTACTTTTTGGAATTTAATATATTAATGTTTTGTGGTATTTGTCATGCTTATAAGAGAGATTGAATCCAAGGTATTTAAGTAGCGTAACGAGAGTTGATACCTTAATAGACTTATAAATATTATGTTAATAATCAATTGAAGAAAGATCTTAATTGTGAGTTAATTATTCTTAGGATGACTTTAAATCCAATTGAGTAGTTAGGAGTAGTTTTCATAATCAAAAGATTTTAATTCAACAGTTATCTATTTCAATTGAGATTGCTTGGTTAGATCTCAAGAGAGAATAATCAAAACCAATGTTTTAAAAACCGGACCAGACAGGCCATTATGACCAAAATAAATATGAACTAGTCTAGTTTCTGATCCGGTTTATATTTATAACCCTTATGACTAAAAATTGATTGATTTAATAATAAACCAGCTGTTTTTAGAAAAATGCATAGTTTTCTTTAATAAACTAGGTAAGAAATAACAACCCAAATATATGGGACCCACCATCATTTACACCGGTGGGCCCCACCATAAACCTCTCTCTTCTTTGGCAAACAATGTATGAGCCGTCATTATTTTGAGCACACGATGCACCACGAATTTCTCCCCTTTATATAGTTTTTTAGGCCTTGTTTGATTGAAAGTTAATTAATAAAGCAGAACGGAACAGAATGGAATGATTTATAATTGAATAGAATGTAATATAGTGAAAACTTGTTTGGGAGGGATGGAAGGGTTTATAAGGTAACGTAGTGAAACTTGTTTGGAAGATAGATAGAATGGAATGGAATGTATAATAAATGACTATTATTCCTCTGATATTAAAATGGTTGTTGCAAGAGGTTTAACATTATAATTTTAAAGCAGAAATTATGTCCAATTAAAAAGTCACGCACAACCATGACAAATCATTTATTATATATTTAATATTTTAAAATAATAAAAATTTTAATAGAAAGTTTTATTATTTTATTATTAATTATATATAATTTATTATTAATTATATAAAATTATTATTATTAATTATTTAATAAATTATATTCTATTATATGTGATTTATATTTAAAAATTATTTATTTATATTTTTATTTGTATAGAAATATATACAAACAATTAAAGAATAATTTTTTAATATATTTTCTATTTTCATTAATAAAAATTTTATTAATTTTTTATTTTGTTATTAATTATATACAATTTTTATTAATAACATAAAAATATTATTATTAGGGTAAAGAGAAATAATATAAAAATATTATTAATTCTATACAAGGGGTTAAGGTTAAAAGAAATAATTGGTATTAAGAAAAATTATTGAAGGTAATTAGGTATTATATATTTATTAATTTATGTTCCATCCTAACCCTCCAAAATTAGAGGTTTCTTATTTTTACTATTTAGGATAGAATGGAACGTAACATGAAACTCTCGGCTTCCATCCCATTCCATTACATTCTATTATGAAACCCTTAACTAAAAGATGGAAGCGCGTTACATTCTATTTCATTCTATTATTAACCCTCCAACTAAACAGACCATTGGTTTTAATACAATGTATTGTTGGAGAATCATAAATCTTTTAAATTTTCAATCAATTTTTTATTTTCAATTCTTACACATTATAATTAATAAATTATAAATTATAAAATTTATTTTCTTTATTTATATATTTATATTTTAATTTAAAATTTTGTTTTGAATTATTATCATTAAAAACAAATTACTATTTTTATCTTTAAAAATACTAAATTTATTTAATTTGACTAATAAATTATATTTGTCAAATTTTAAGTTTCATATATTTTAATTGAAATTTTTTAAATTATTATTGTTAAAAACTAATTATTATTTTTATCATGAATTTGTTTGATAAATTAAATTATTAATTACTATATAGAAGTAACTTTGCTTAAGATAGTTTAAGCATGTGTTAAAAATAATATTTAGACTATAAAGAAATATGTTTAAAGGACATTGAAAAAAAGTTAGAATAAAGTTAAAATCTTTTTTATTGGCTTTCTTTAAATATACTTCAATTTTATGAGTATTTAAATAAATAATAATATAATATAATATTTATTTTTATTATTATTTAAAAATTTATGTTAGATTCGATCTTACTCTAAATTATTATAGATTTAATGTTAGTCTAGATTATTAGTTTATTATATATTAATAAATAGTATTAGTGTATTTTTATTTCATTAAAGTATTTTATACTATATTTTTACTTATGCTTATAACTTTTACTTATCATTTATTATATACCGATTTTATAGCGATTTAATACTAATCAAACATTTTTTAACCGGTTCAATGTCCGATCTAATCTTTAAAACATTGAGCAAAACCCTTAGAATGCCAAGCATAATTAAATTAACAAGGCAAAAGAAAAGAAAAATAAGGATAAAATAATTTCTATGTTTCTATTATTGATCAAATTCATATGTTATTTTTACAGGTTCAATTTTTAAGCTTTACCAATTTATTTTAATTCCAGTTAATTTATTTTAATTTCAATTAATTTAATCTTTTATTACCTAATCCGGATACAAGTTTTCATTGGAGAAAATTTTAATTTTATAATTTAATTAAATTGAATAAATTGTTATTAATCATAATTTTAAAATTTTAATTTTAATTTTAATCATCAAGAACAAATTAGATTTTTTCGAATTTCAAATTTCAAATTAAAAGTTTAATAAACTTAAAGTTCAATATAGAATTGAACTGTCAATAAGATTGGATCAAAAATTGTTTAAATGTTAAACAATAATTTCTTTAAATGAGAATGAATAAACAATAGAAAACCCAGAATATCAAGCCCTTAAAATCAAAATCACACCAGGTTACATGGTTGAATTAAATCTGGGTTTTATGGGAACCTTATCCCCAATGTTGAGGGCTTAAGATTGGAAGTTTTTCTCCGGAGAAATCAGTTAAAGATTTGTTTATTTTGGTCTTTGTTATGGTTAATTGTCTAATGTTTGTTGATTGCAACATACTTTGGTGGTATGCGAAATAAGACAGCGGCATGGAGGCGGTGAAGAAGCTACAGGTAGTAGTTGTGGCAGCATGAGGAAACAGCTTTGATGGTTGGCCTTCATCGTGCACCCTTGGAGCAGCTACACGATTGTTTTAGAAAGGCAGCACCGCAAGCAACACTGTCGGAAACTGGAGAAGAAAGAATCTTGCTGCCAGCGACACTTCATTGACGCGTCTATAGGCTATGATAAAGCTCGACTAAGCACAGTTTGAAGCTCGGAGAAGAAGTGTTATGAAGCCGGCAGCACCTGCATACAGTCGGCGCTGGACGCAATGAAAGCAGCTTGAAAAGTGGCAAAGGCTAGTGGATGAATAGGTGGCCGCTAGTGTTTCTGAAAGTAGGAGGAAGGGCGTTGTTTGGTGAGGAGCATACAATGGGCTGGAGGCCTATATACGGCTCGTTTTTGGTTAAAAAAATATACCTATTTTAATGTTAAAATAAACCATGTTTAATTATTGGATTAAAATAACACAAATTTGTATAAAATTACCCTTGGTTGGAATAGAATATTTCCAAATATTTTCAAACAAAATCTAAGATTATTTTAAAATTTCAAAATTAATTTTATAGTTAAACTAATTATTTTTTAAATTTAGATTTTAGAAAGGTTATTTCTAAAGTTAAATTAATTATATTTCAATTAGATAAAATTAATTAATTAAACTTCTTAAAATTAAGAAAAATATTTTTCAATAATTGAGAAAGATGTTTCTTAGTTAAATTTATATATATTCTAATTTGATTAGGATAAAATTAAATTTATTATTTTATTTATTTAGAAAATTATTATTCTATTTATTTAAATTGCTTATTTATTTATGAATGATAAGTTTCTTAATTTATTTGAAAATTTATTTTTCTTGATTAAAATTTGAAAAGTGTTCTCACTTATTAATTGAGAAAAATGCATTCTTTAATAATTTTAAAAATAGTTTTCTAATTTATTAAATAATGATATTCTAATTAATTAAGCAACTAACCTCTAGATAAATAATATAAAGAACTTTCTTAATTAATTAAAAGGTATTTATTTAATTTTGAATGTGGTATCTTTCAATATTAAAAAAGTAGTTTTCTAATTAAAGAAAAGTTATTTCGAATTAGATTACAAATAATTCTCTAATTAGTTTATAATGTCTTATAACATTTTATAAAAGGACTATTTCTAAATTGTTATAAGTAAGAAACATAATTTATTGAAAATTGTTTTCATTAACTTATGTTAAAGGAGTCAAGATAATTGAAAATGGTTTTCAATTAGATTTGAAAATTGCTTTAAAATCAAATTAAAGTTCTATTTCGAATAGGAATTTAATTTATTTAGAAATAAAGGAATTTAATCTATTTAATTATCTAAAGAGTTGTAAATATTATTTTAGATTATTAAGGATCAATAACTAGAATCAAATGAAGCTTGATATTTTATGCATATAATTTGATTGCATAAATTACATAGTTTATTTATATGTTTGATATATATTGGACACATCTTAAATTACAAGTTTATATATGTGATATATGATATGTAATTTTATGTTTGATAAGACTATCTTAGATTAAATCCTTCATTAAAATGTTAAGTACACATTGAAAATGTGATTAGTGCCTTTCATTATTTAAGAATAAACCATAGTTCTGTTTACTCTAAGGTTTGTTAAGTGACTCAAGGTCCCTTTAACTCGAATATGTTCTATTTTAAATTAATGGGTCATATAACTAAATTTGTATGATTTGGATTAGTGATTCATGATCATACAAATTTAAAGACAAGGTTAGGAATAACATATAAAATATATTTTGCCAAGAGTTGTTACCTAATGGATCTCGAGTCACATGAGATGTGATCAATAAGGATGTTATCTACCTAATTTAATTTGAGTTGGTTTATTGAGTGACCTAAGCTTAACTAAATTTAAATATGATTATAGTCTACTAGAAAGATTAGAGTAATTTTTCCAAATAATAATGAGCACTATTATTCAAATAAAATAGTAGGAGCAACCAAATATATGATTAAAGTCTTGACTTTATTTAGTAGTCATTGCATGTAACTAATACTTTTTTTACATTTATATTTTTCTTGAGTATAAATTACTATTTTCTTGTACAAATGATACTAAATTTCATGGACACATTTAGGTTTGAGAAGAGTTCTAAAAGTTTGTTCGAAAAGTTATAGGTCCATTATGAAATTTTACTATAATCTATATTAGAGATTCAGTGACAAACTTCTATAGATATGTTAACATCATATTGATGACAAAATTTAATGAGATTTTGAGTTGACTAATGTCTCATAAACTTTGATGATAACATATACGATGTATATTAACATTATGATAGCAAAATTTGAGAGATTGCATAAAGTAAACTGTACATTAATGGAATTGTTATACTTAATTTAGCCAACAAAAGGCATAAACATAGATTAAAATTGAATGTATTTGCTATAGTATGATAATAATTGTCATTACAACAAAAATTATTGCATGACCTTTTTTTTTACCTATATGTGATATGATAAAGATCATATTTATTTCTAATTCATGTTTATAAGTAAATTTAGATTCAAAATTATGATAATGTTTAAGACATGATGAGAAATATATTGTTGAGTAGAAGTTATTGATATAACATAAGTTACCATTGATCTAATACTTAGCACAAGTGGTAAGAATACAAAGTTAGATAACCGAGACTATCATTAGTAAAAGTGGTAAGAATACATAGTTAGATAACCGAGACTATCATTTTATGTCATGTTGGATAAATCAATATAATGATAATGTACATATAAGGATATATGTATCCTTGGATTGTGAATTGTATGAAACTTATTAAGTTAAAGAATAACTAAAAAAACTTTTGGTTAAAGGATGATGATGGTATTGAATTGTTAAATTTATATATGTGATGTATTGGATGGAATAATAGTTCATAAAAGGATAATTATTATATTTTATTAGAATTACTAATGACTTTATTTGGTATAATTATATATATTAAATGAAATGTTGATTTAAAATTTTGAAGAGTTCAAATTGTTCTAAGTTTAAATAGAGATTAAATTTTAATAATGTTTGAGCACTTTGATAAGATCAATGTGGTGACTTTTAAGTTTTTCAGTTATTTATAGGGAATGAGATGCTCTATTGAACACCTTCACAACTAAATTCCATAAGAGTATGGATTTATGTAAGGAGGAATATACAAAATGAGATGTATTTTTATGCAATATTTATTTCTTTTATAGCTAAGCCTAGTATAATAACTTACCTTAAGTAGATAATACTTCATATTAGATATAAAATGCTAAGACTTTAAAACAATCAAATTTAATTATTTTGGAATGTGATGCTTAGTTGAATCATATATTATCCAATAAGTTTATAACCAAATTGGATAATAGAATGCTATGAGATATCCAAAAAGTTGGACATAATGTTATAGACCCATTGAACAAATTGTGAGAATGGTTCTCAAGATAAGTAGTCGAAGTAAGATGGAATTTCAAATTCAAATAATCTCCTGACAATACATCCAATTAGAACTAATGTAGTTTTTGATACATTTGATGTATAGTTGAAAGGCTACGAGAGATTGAAAGATTTATTTTCAAGATGAAATTAAAGAGTTTATCTTAAAGATGATTTTAAATTTATTATGTCTACAAGAAGGTTAGTTAGAGTATAATTATCCTTTACAGTGGGGATATGTAGAGACTTATTACTTATAAAGAGAATAATAATTCGTATTTCAATTATTGAAAATATAATTGTTTAGTAATGAATCTTATTGGATATGAAAAAATAATATATTAATTATTAGAATTAGATCAATTGAGACAAGTTATTTACCTATTCTAAGTCCAAGTGTTGGACCCCGTTTTCGGAGTCCAACTCGCATGCAGAATATCTTAATACGTGAACTTATTTCCATCACCTTGACCATTATCGATTTATCTTATCTTTTCCGATACCACAACTGTCGCATACTTATAAAACATATTCATCACCTACCCAATTAATCGTTTATTTGAATTCCTTAGTTATGATCATGTTTGAATTGGATTTGATTGATGTTTGTGTTGATTTTGTTTGGATTTCAATTTGTTTTCTTTTCAAATTTTTTGTTGATGATATTATCTTAATTTGTTTGTAGGTTTTGGGATCATGGAGGATGAAAATAAGCTTGGAAGAAGGTTTGAAAGTGTGAGGATCACCAATTCCCACGTTCATGGGTATTGTGATGATTCCCACGAACGTGGGAAATCTCTCCAGAAAATTTCTAGAGAGGAAACCAACATCCGTGGGAATTCTGGTAATTCCCAAGGACGTGGGAAACCTCTCCAGAAAGTTTCTGGAGAGGAATCCCATGCTCGAGGGAATTCTGGATATTCCCACAGACGTGGGAATCCTCCCCATAGAGCTTATGCAGAGGAATCTCGCGCTCGTGGGAATTGAGGGGATTCCCAAGAGTGTGGGAATCCCATTTGAGAGGGGTTTAACGTTAGACCCCGATTCCGGAGTCTAATTTGTGCTTACTCTAATACCAAAAATGTTAGACCCCATCTCCGAAGTCCAACTCGCATGCAGCATAACCTAATACGTGAGTTTATCTCCTAAAGGGAACGCCTTAACCATTATCGTTTTATCTTCTCTTCTCCGATACTACCACTGTCGCATACTTATTATGCGTATTCATCACTCATACTTGCCTTCAACAACTCTCCTTCTTAATTCAGTTCCACTCTTCGACTATCCATTTATTCATTTTAAACTGAAGAACCTTAAAGAACAGCGTTGGCGAGTCCCCCCTTTACATATATGTGCTTCAGGGTTGATGGTATAACTTTTGCTATAGATATCCAAATCAGGGTTTCTTTGGCTAGTTTAAAAGAGTATTTCAAGAACTATAACTTTCATGAAGACCTAGAAGGCCAATTATATCATCTGGAGGGTCAAAAATAGAACAAAAGATAACCGTGAACAATGACCCAGACGATAGCGTGAACAATGCCCCAGACGAAGTCTGTGAATAGTAACATAGACGATGTTTTCCAATTGCCATAACTTTCTTTAGGGGGATCGGATCAAGGTGTTGTTTATATGGTTCGAAATATAATTCCAAAATCTACAACTTCCATGAAGACATCCGAGTCCAATTCTATAGTTTGAGAGGTCAACAATGGGACAAAAGATAGGTATAGATGAACATAGTCTATGAACAGTAACACAGATGATGTTTTCCAATTGCCATATATTTCTCTAGAGGGATCAGATCAGGGTTTTATTTATATGGATTGAAATAGAATTTCAAAATCTACCACTTCCATGAAGACATCCAAGTCTAATTCTATCGTCTGAGGGGTCAACAATGGGACAGAAAATAGGCATAGATGAACATAGTCTATGAATAGTAACACAAACGATATTTTCTGATTGCCATATCTTTCTCTAGAGGGATCAGATTAGAGTGTTATTTATATGGATCGAAAGAGAATTTCAAAATCTACCACTTATATGAATACATCTGAGTCCAATTCTATCATCTGTGGGGTCAATAATGGGACAGAAGATAGGTATAGGTGAACATAGAAGAAAAAAAACACAGAAGGAGTTTATGAACAGTAACATAGACGAATTCTTTCGTCTGTGAATAGTACCACAGATGAAGTCTATGAACAGTAACACAGATGAATCCTTCATCCATCATAACCTCCTAACTCTTTCATCTGTGAACAGTAACACAGACTAAATCTGTGAACAGTAACACAGACGAATCCTTCAACCAACATAAGCTCTTAACTCCTTCTTCTTATCCTTGGCCTATAATCTATCCTCTATGTTCTATCCTCAATAGTTGACTTTTATCCTCT
>JAOQMS010057735.1:0-26721 GCA_027563885.1 Erythroxylum longipes
TATTGTTAGAAAAGGTTGATGAATGTATAAATGATGAATTTAAAGTAATCAAACTTACTCAAGGTATTAACCTGAATGTAAAGTGGTAATATACAAGTTATAATAATTGAACGGTCAAGATTTATGATTAATAATACATACCCGAAAAGGTCAATTAAGCATGCATTGAACATGACATATATACATGTGCATAATTATATATTCATATGATTGAACAACTTACTGATTGTGAACTATATGTGTATTACTTGAATATAGTTGCACAAGTTGATCTCCAATATCTAGACATTGCCAGATCATCAAGGAAATAACTATTCTGGAGCATACTGTAAGTTAACCTAGATATGTAAACTCAATTACATGTTCTTTTGTTGAATTGTATGTGTAATGTGTAATGTATGAATAATTGAATGATGAATGCCGGAATTAGATCCGAAGAATTTGATTATGACATGAGCATATTGAATGAAAAGTACTGAAAGCATAATATGTGAATTGATGCATCTTATTACATTGAAATGCATAATCAGATAAAGAAGTTGTGACCGGAGTAGTTAATGTGTGAAAAAGAGCTTTAAGCTCAGGATTGTGCACAGAGAGCCACGGGCTCAGCTAACAATAAGCCCAGTATCTACAATAGATATGCGACAGTAAATGAAATGAGCTCGGTATCTACAACAAATACGGGATAGTAAATTAGGTTGATAGGCGCTCGGTCACAACAAAGCAAAATAAGAATGGAGTCACATATGCATTTGCATATACAACTTTACATGTATTATATGAATGATTGGGATGATTTATTGGATTGTTTTGAAATAGTGATATGAAACAATTGAATACATGTTGTACTTGTTGACATATGATATAATTTGATGTGATATTCAATGCTAGAGAATGTGTTATACTTGGTGAAATGGGTTATATACTTGTCTTTATGTTTTGACTTGAGTGAGCACATTGATGATGGATCACTCACTGAGTTCGCAAACTCATCAAAATTGTAACGTTGATTTTCAGGTTCAAAGGAGATCTAGCTTCTAAAGCGATCTAATAGAAATCTAGTACAGTTATTTCGGGGACAAAAATGGCTCAAAGGTCTGGTCAACTGATACCTTTGAAGTTTAGATAGATGTCTTTTGTATTAGCATTCCATATTATGACACGCATTATCTCCAGTGTGTAATTTTTGTACTGTATACTGTACTAGAATTGATTTCAAAACTGTTGTGTATGGTCTACTTAAATTTGGAATGTTAATGACATATATGACTTATTATGATTATGAAGGAAATAAGTATTTGGATTGCTTAAGTTATATTGATGCCTCAGACTGTATTTATGTGATTGTTCTAATGTACCATTTCCATAAAGTATATTCTTGACTATCTGTGGATATGTTTAGGAATATGCATTATGGGAGTGGTATGTTACAAATAGTTTCCTCACTTTTGAGGCATGATTGTTCTATTATTTCATCTCATTATGAAATTTTAGTAGAGACTTATAATTATTTTAATGCATTCCTTGGTTTTTCCTTGAATTAAACTTCTTCAGTTTCATTGCTTATGTCTTTTTATCATTAAAGAGTGCTTTTAGCTAATGTAAACTTATTAATCAGGCTTATTACATATTCTGAAAAGAAGAAATCTCTCTTTGCTCTTCATCTTAATAAGACCCTAGTATAGGTGGCCTTAATGCTTCATTCTTCCCTAACTTTTGGCACTTATTAAAGTAAATAGTAACTAAGGCTATGTTGGAGTTATTTAATAACAGAAGCACATTGAAAGAAATCAATAAAACTTTCATTAGTTTAGTGCCACTGATTTACTAACCTAAGCTTCTTGAAGGATTTTAGGCTTATTTTTTTTAGTAATAATATCTAAAAGATAATAACAAAGATCATTGTCCCCGAGCTTAAAGGATTTGGTGATACTTTGCTTTTGGATTAAGAGTTTTTCAAAGATTATAACAGAAAGCGATCCTTTATGAGTTGTGCTTTCAATGTGGGCTTTAATAAGGCTTTTGATTCTATTGAATGGAGATTCATCATAAATATGCTACATAATTTTGGATTTCATCCATGGTTTATTCATTGGATTACAAAATGCATTGCCATTGTGTCTTATAGTGTATTGGTTAATGGTAAGCTACTAGATTATTTAATAGAGTTAAAAGTCTTAGGCAAGGAGATTTTTTATTCCCCTACTTATTCCTAATTGGAACGGAAGTCTTATCAAGGATTATGAGTTATGTGATAAGTTAAGAAAAGACATTGAAGTACCATTTCAAATATAAACAACTTAAAATTCATAGTCTTTCATTTGTTGATGATTTAATAGTTTTATCTAGTGTAGATCTAAATTCTATTAGTGTTTTAATAAATTCCTTAAGGTGTTTCAAAAGCAATTTGGACTGGAAATGAACAAGGAAAAAATTAGTTTTATATCTATAACATCAAAGGCTTATTATCCTTGGATCACTAACCTGATAAGATTACAAGAAAAGAAACTTCTATTTCCTTATCTTGGAGTTCTTATCTCTCATAAAAGGCCTTTTTATAGGGAATTCTTTTCACTTAAAGAGAACTAGGAAGAGAATCATCATTTGGTGCAAAAAGAGCCTTACTTATGTTGGTAAGGTCCAATTAATCAATTTAGTTCTAAATTCATAGCATGTTTATTGATCATCATATATTTGTTCCTCTAGAGCCTAGTGAAAAAAATTGAAAGATTATTTAGGAAATTTTTATGGGCTGTTCTAACAGCTGGAAGCTTTAAAGTTAATGTTAATTTGGAGATTTTGTGTTTGCCTAAAGATAAAGGAGGGCTTGATATAGCCTCAACCAAGATAAGAAACAAAAATTGCATGGCTAGGATATTATAAAGGATTTTAGAGGAAAAGGAATCTCTTTAGATGAAGTGGGTAAATTCATATCATTTAAATATATGATAGCTTCTGATAAAATTCTATAAAGTGTAACTCATGCTAGATAATGCTCAATATTCTCTCATATTTAGGAAGCAGGTGAAAACTTTGATTAAAGGGAGATTATGTAATGGATCTGCTACCAACTTTTGGCTTAATAACTGGAGTTATTTGGGACCTTTTGTTAATCATGTTGATTTTTCAATTTTGAGAAGTATGATACCAATACTAGCACCTATTAGAGAGTTATTGCATGATAATATCTAAAATCTTAATCTAAGCATCAAGGAATATTTACGTAAGCTTACTTATCTCTTTCACCCCTCTTCTACTAATACAGATAATTCTATTTGGTTGAGGCATTCTTTAGGATCCTTTACCAACCAGTCTTAAAAGGAAAATTTAAGGGTTAAGTCTCCCAAAGTATATTAATATAAAATTGTATGGTGTAAGCGGGTTTCTCTAAGAGTTTCCTTAATTTTGTGATTGGCTATAAGTGGAGAAGTCTTTACTAAAGACAAGTTTTATGGTGTAACTTTTATTTATACTATTTTCTATCTTGTTATCAAGAACCTGAATTTGTTGCACACTTATTGTTTCAATGTGAGTTCACTAAATAAAATTTTCAAACCATATAAATGATCAATAATATTTTATGTACAATGAATACTTAGTCCAATGTTGTTGGTTAAAGCATTAGATTGAATTATAGATGTAAGGATGATGTTATCATATTTAGAATCTCTTTAGATATTGCCATTTTATATTTGTAAAGAAAGAAATATGAGAGAATTCCAAAGAGAACTTAGTACAAGGCAAATAATAATGCTTGAGATGATGAACTATACATTAAGCAAACCTTAAGTATTTATAATCATTCTTATTCTTAATGTTTTAGCTCAATTGTGAGTTATTGCTATAGTTTTAAGTTAACAGCAACTTAATACACATTCCATATGGTTGTTTTCTTGTATTACCTAGTTTGTCTAACACATTATATATGGTTGTTTTCTTATATTACCTAGTGTTGCTACACTATTTGTAACTTTATTATATTAATTCATATTTTCTTTATTTTCTAAAAAAGGAAAGTGACTTGGACCATCTTGCTATCAATTCTTTAAGTATAATTCACCATATTATATGGTAAAGGTCTCTAAAAGTCACCTTTAGTTATGAATATTCTATAATGCTTGTATGAATTTCTTTTGCTAATCTATAAATCCATAAAGATTAGGAGTGCTTTAGTTGATATGTAATTCTTACTCTATAAACTTTTTTCACAAGATTCTCTAGTGAAGGTGTAAATTGCCTAATATCTTTAATTTGTTATATTATATTATTCTAGTATATCAATTGTAGTAAACCATAATCAATTGAAAAATTTTGAGTCAATTTCTAGGCTGCATTTCAAGGAGATACCATCGTCTTTTTATAACAAAAAGAAGATTTCCAACAGTATGTTTTCTTTTTCTCTCTTTAAAATAAAACTGTCATCTTACTATTATCCTTAAATTAAATGTTTAAATTCAATATATTGTTTTATTATAAGAAGAAAAATGTTTTGAAATAACTGTTAGTGAAATTATCTACCAATAGAATTCTATTTACAAATGTTTTTTTAACTTAATGGCAATAAATTTTCAAGTAAGCATCCAAAAATCATTTCTAAAATGTATAGATTTCAAAAATAAAACTTTATAGATTTATAGGTGCAATGTTCTAGTTGTACTTCTTATGTTATTACTTTATTTTGTATATCTGACTTATGTGAATAGTGTTTGTCATTTACATGATGTAAGAAAAGGAAATCACATGAAGAAGTTGAATTGGACTTTTAATTTGGGTAACCAAAATAAAGATGATGGAATCAATTATTGTGTAATTTTTTTTATTTACATTTGTTGATATCTAGAAAAATGACTTTCAATCTTAAATATTAGATTTTCTTTAAATTATTAATGAAATTGTTTAAAAAACTACTTAAAGCATGATAGGAAATACTAATAAAATGGAATAGTTATTGCAAGTAAAATGCAAGTCATATATGTGCACCATTTTTTAAAAAAGAAAATGTTTCAACAGGAAAGTGATATAGTTGGATTAAATCTAGGGAGCATAAGGCAAAGCCTCAACATAAAATGCTAAGCTATTTCTAGGGATACGGCCACTGGAACTTTACAACTTTTCAGTTCTGGGTTGGAATCAATTCTCTTATCCATTTTAGGGACTATTGAGTGAATATATTGAATGAATGCTAGATATTTTAAGGACACCTCACATTTCTTTGCTTCTAAAGAGCATAATTGTTGAAACTAATAAAAAGCTTAAAAACCTATTGATCACCTTAATAAGTGAAGCTAACTCTCTCTGTCCATATTATGAATTAAGACAAAGTTCGTGAAACTTGAGTTGTAAAACTTACATAAAGCATTAGGTATGAAGATTCCTTTCAGTATTTCAATGATTCTTAATCATTTCTTAATGGCTAAACATAAAACAAAGGATGCCTTATGACAATATTTAGGAAATCATACTAACCTATTATAAGAGGCTTTCTAAATAGGGATTCTAAATAGGATCAAGTATGATTTCTTTGTGTTCATTAGTATTGTCGAGGTAGTTAGGTTTATGTTCTTTGCATAAGGGATATCTTTTAAAATTGCAATTCTATGTGCCATCATATATGATCCAACTGACTTTAGCATTCATAAGGATATGAAATTTCAAGTTCTCTAACTCTAGAATGTTAGGTAGGGGTCTCAAATCATTCTAGATATCATACCAAAACTAGGTTTTATCGCCATTTCCTATTATGCTCTTGGTTCCTTAGGAAATTTGGCTTCTAAGTTTCAAGTTTTAATTGAAGTACATGAATAACCATGATTGCATTAGGCTTTGTTTCTTTAAAATATAGAAGAGTATTTAGATAACATATAATGACCCATAATTTTTGAATATATTCCATATCCACTTAATTAGGATCTTCTTACTTATGCTTCTCATATGCTTAATTCCAATGCATCTTTCTTTTTAGAAATGTTAATCTTTAAACATTTGACCTTGGCACTATGATGCTTCATGGAAGATCTAGTCTAGAAGAAGTTTTTATGGTTTTTTCAAGATCTTTAATTATTCTTTGTGGCCTATAAAAGTGATGCACCAATAGGTATAAATGCTATTGAGAATTGCTAAGATAACTTACAACCTACCATTATAGAAAAGAAACTAGTTGTTTTGGTAGTTGATGTGCCTATTAATGGAATCATAATATGGTAAGAAATATTGGCATGTTAGTCTCATATATAATACTGAAATATTAAGGTATTTAAAAGGCAAGTCTAGATAATTTAGCCTTGAACTAGAGGAGAGTGAAGCATTGAGGTTAGAAGACATGTATATATAACCATTATGCTTATTGGGGGTAAGGATAAAAAACTTGATGAGTGTGTTTAAAGGATCCATTAATATGTCACTGGAGATACAGTTGGCCCAATATGGAAGTATAACATCATATACAAATGAAAGATTGGTGAGTCCTACTTTATTTCATTTATTGTGATATTTAAATTCATTCCCTCACTTAACCCTATGAGTGATTAGGCTAGTATGGACCTCAATGTAAAAATTAAATAGGTAAGAGAAGATAGGATCCCCTGAATCCCTTGCCTTTTCTAATGCCTTAATTTCCTTACTATTAACTAGGATGGAAAAAGAAGGAAAGCACATGTAGTTTTCAATCCATTATATGAATTTTTCAGGAAATCCAAAAGCATATAGAGAGTCTATAGTGAATGCTTAACTAGCCAAGTCTTTATGAAGTCAATTTTTAGGGAAGAACCCCTTGTTAACTTTTCCCTCTTGTATCCTTTAAATAATTTTTAAACTAATTAGAGGTAGTCCTTACTAGACTTGCCCTATAAGGAAGCTCATTGGCTCTTGTTAATAAATACCTTTAATTCCTTCTTTAATCTTAAAGCAAGAAACTTAAAAATGACTTTATAGATCATATTTCAATAGCATATAGTCCTAAAATCATTAAAAGTCTAGGATTGGATGTTTCAGGAATTAGGTATATATAAGTATTTTAAAGTTCTGACAGTAACCTTCTACTTTTGAAGAATTCTTGGACTACCATTATCACCATATTTCCTACTAAGTATCATGTTTTTGGAAGAAATGTGCACTAAAACCATTTAGTCTTAGGGAATTTTTAATGTTCTTGTGATACATGTTTAGTCATATAATCTTTAAGTTGGTAAGAGATGATCTTTGGGATAAATTCGATAATATAATAAAAAGGATTATAAGTTCCTAGAACATGTTTAAAGTGGTTGAACGTTAAATCCTTAGGCATTAATTTTTCAATATAAGTCATTTTATTAGCAACAGTTAAAGAAAACATTTTTGGAGTTTCTTTTGCCTAAAATAGAATTTAAAAAAAATCTGGAGTTCTTATCTCCTTGTTTCAACTAGTTAACTTTAACTCTTTATTTCAAAAGAAATTGATGGTTTTCAAATGCTTAGTTAAAAGTATTTAAAGTCAATTTCTCCTTCTACATCAATTGGTTGTTCCCTTAGTTTTTGAATGTTACCAAGTACTTCCCTAGCATAAAAAATAGTTGAATTTGAGTTTTTAACTTTCAAAATGAAGTTTCTTTAATTCAGCCTTCACAATTTTGAGCTTCCTCATACATTTTTAAACTTCAAAACTTTTTACTGAGAAACTAAAACCTTTTACAACTAATTCTCCAAAACCATTCATGTTGGTGAGAAAATTATTGAATATAAAAGGGAAATAAATTTTACTTAGCAGTTTCCTAGCCCGATCTTAATGGGAGAGTGGTTTAAGCATAAAGAGTTATGGAAGTGAGCATTATTGGAGAATCTGGAGAGCCATAGGTGATTAACTAAGTCCATGTCTAGTTTGTTCCTAATGAGCTAGCTACCTATTTGTTTGTTTCTCCAGATATAGAAAACCTCATCACATCTCAATTCTGTTAAAGCTGCACTAGTAAGATAGTCTTTAAACTCCTTATTCCTATTCTTATAACTGATCTTGTCATACTCAGCCTCTTGAGATGATAGTGTATTGTTGAAATATCCTATCACCAACTAAGGGAAATTCATATTGGGGCTAATATTGGATATACCTCCCTAAAGTATATTGATTTGAAATTCATAGTTAGTTGTACAAACAAATGTAACTCCAATGAAGTTAAGGTCCTATGCCACATTGATTACAAAATTCACAAATTGATCAGAGCTTGTCATTTCTTTGATAAACACTCTATCCAGATTAGAACTAATTATTATTCTTCTATAGTGATAGGATTAGTAAATAGAGAGAAGTAACAAGTTCTTACCAAACAACAATTTAATGGAGTGGAGTTTGTTCTTCTTGATTTTGGTTTCCAACATATCAACTAAAAAATTGTTAAAGAGAAAATAGTTATAAATCATTTTTTTAAAATTTCTAAGCAAGGATCATAAGGATGAGGAGGCCAATGAGGGTTGTAGCATGATAAGTGCTTGATTAAGTATATATTTACTCCCTAATGCTTAGTGATTAGAGTTATAATGTGTTTTAGATACTTATTTAGATATTTTTTAAGTAAAAGTTAGAGGAACAAGAACCAAAATGAGCTAGAAACATATTCTTGGGGCCATCCTATTGATGTTAAATCTTATTTGCCTTTATGGAACAAGAAGGAGATGAATTAGCGTGAAGATAAGATAAAAACTGAAAGAAAAGAAGTTATTGCTACTTATAAGGCGGTGTGTGGGACTATTTAACTCACTGGAAGCATGTAGGAGCACGAAGAAAACATTTCAAACACCTCAATAACCTAAGTGTATATGGCAGTGTGATAATTGGCTATATAGATATGAACTTGTAAGTTCACGATTCTTATAATTTTCACATGCACGGTCACCAACACTCTCATGTGTTATAATCCTTAATTTTATTATAAAAGGGCATTTAAGAGGCTAAAGGTGGCATATAGAGTTTAGATACACGAAAAGGGGCAAATTTCCTACCATTAGAAAGCTATAAGGAGTTAACCTTCATCCTTCCAGTTTAAAGTGTATATCAAGGCTGAAAACCATGTTTAGACATTTCTTAATCATGTAGTATTGTTCTCACTCTCTTTTGAAATTGATTGTGTTATTCTATGATTAATGTTTTGGGATTTTTGTATGAATGATTTATGTTTGAATCTATTTCTAAAATCTAGATTACAATACGTAATCATTGTACATCTAATTCACTTATGGTAAATTAATGTTCGAGCATCATTAGGGATAACATAATATAGGTTAAATGACCTGAGCTTGTGTGGTTATTACCTATATTAATATATTTTCCTATTATGTGATGTAGTTGTCACACTAAATTTAGAGGGCTTATTATAAGTTGTCTAATACGTAGACCTAATTAAAGAGCTTGTTTTAATTAGATACACTCTAAGGAAACACTGGGGTTAACAATTATTATTCTATAATTAATAGTTTCAAATAGAGGTACGAGAACAACATGAAGATTGATTGTTCTCATTCATACGAAGGTTAAGATTGAACCATGAACTGGATTTGAATAGTTAATTTTTTCACTATTTTATTATTTGATTTGATTTTTCTTCAATATTTTAGTTTTATTTTATTTTGCTAATCAAATTCAAAGAAAACCCCCTAATCCTAAACATTGGTTTTATTTAGTTATGTAGAGTTAGGTTTTATTTTCTGGTATGTTTAACATACATCAAAAATTTTGACGTCGTTTTTAGGAAGTGAAGTGATTTAGTTTTAGTTTTTGAATTTTAATTGGTATTTTGTATATATATTTGTTTATAATTATATTTTATAGTTATTTCATGATCTTTTTATATTCGTTAGTGTTTGTGCATAGTAGTGACAAGATCTCCTTATTAAGACCCTATAAAATTTGATCCCAATATTGAAAGGAAACTAAGAAGGTTGCATAGGGAAACCATAAGACCTCTAGGAATACGATGAGGATTTAAACTTGAGAAAGCCATGGCCAATTTAAGAACTCTAAGAGAGTTGGATGCCTTAGATTTCACTTAAAGGCCTTTATGCATCACTTTTTCAAATTTTGCTGAACATATTACTTTTAAGCTTAAGTTTTACTTAATCCATCTTTTATGCAACTTTCATGGTTTTGCAGGTGAGAATGCTCATAAGCATCTCAAGGAGCTCAAAGTGGTTTGTCTTAGTATGAAACCTCTAATTGTGATAGAAGAGTAGATTATGTTAAGAGCTTTTCCATTTTCACTGAAGGATGCAACAAAAGATTGACTTTTTGATTTGCTTATAGGGAGTGTGAGCACATGGATTGAAATTAAGAGGTTGTTTTTGGAGAAATACTTTCTAGAATTAAAGACAACTAGCATGAGAAAGAAGATTTGCGAGATAAAGCAACATCATAAAGAATCCCTTCTTGAGTATTGAAAATGCTTCAAGAAGTTGTGTGCCAATTTTTCTCATCACAATATCACAGAACAACTCCTTATCTAATTCTTTTACAAAGGATTATTGTCTATGGATAGGAGTTTGGTAGATGCAGTAAGTGGTGAAGCCTTGGGTGAGAAGACTCCTGTGGAGGCTGGAATTTTAATCATATGTATGGCAATGAACCTTAACAATTTAAATTTTGCAACAATGTTTGTCAGGAAAATGAGGTAAACAATTCATCCATAGAACATCATTTAGATGAACTAACATCCTTTATTAGGTAAATTGTTGTAGGGCAGGAATAGATGAAAGCCTATGGTATTCTGCAAATATGCAATAAATGGGTGTCTAACTCTACAGGACAGAAACATGGAGTATGTCAATGTTGTAGGAGAGAAGTTTACCCAATAATACAACTCATATTCTTAGAATTATAACCCAGGTTGGAGAGATCACCTAAATCTAAGTTACGAACGGAATAAGTAGTAAAACTACTTCCTAAATAGGTGAAAGGGTGCATAATAATTTCAACTAAGACTATAAGCCTCCTCCTCTACCTCAAATGCGTTATTAGAAGATATAATTAAGTCTCTTGTAACTAACACTTTGCAATTCCAATAGAATGTATAGTAGTTTTAGTAGGATAACAAATCTAAATTTTAAGAGATGAAGTCTAGCATTCAGAATTTAGAGAACCAGGTGAGTCAAATGGTAGTTGCTATCAACCATTTAGAAGCTTAAGAGAAGGAAAAATATAACTACAACCTGATATTAATATGAAGAATGTTAGTGTAATCACCTTGAGGAGTGGTAGGAAGCTTAAGGATCCTGAGAGGACTAACACAAAGGATGGCTAGAGAAGAAGAAATTGAAGAGGAGCTTTAAGAAGAAAGGGATATATCATCCAACTTAAAGGTAAATACTAAATTCCTGATTATTGTTAAAACTAACCCTCCATCTTTCTCAAGAAGATTAGCAAAGTTAAATAATAAGGATAAGAGGAAAGAGATCTAGAAGAATTTTCAAAAGGTTGAGGTGAATATGCCACTATTCAATGTGATTAAGCAAGTGTCGAGGTATGAGAAATTCTTTAAGGAATTTTGTACCAACAAGAAAAAATTGAGAGGTAATGAAATGATTAAGATGTGTGAAACTATTTCTACGGTCTTTAAAAAGAAAATACCTCCAAAGTATAAGGACCCAGGCATGTTTACTATTCCTTGCAAAATTGGTAACAATAAGATTAAATAGGTTATGTTAGATTTAGGTGCATTAATTAATGTTATGCCTTATTCTATATATGTTTCTTTAAATTTAGGCTCGAAAAGAAACTAGTGTTATAATATAATTGACTGATCGTACTAATGCTCATTTAGATGGGGTGATTGAGGATGTCTTGGTGTAGGTAAATGACCTAGTGTTTCATGTTGATTTTTATACAGTAGATATGAATGATGAAACTTCTTATAATTCCATACCTATCTTTCTAGGTATTCCATTCCATAGCACGATCCAAACTAAGATGTTAATGAGGGTACCCCCTTGATAGAAATTGATGGAGAAGTTACTCATTTCAATATTTTTATGTCAATACGCATCCCTAAAATGACCATTTTGTTTTTATGTTAATATGATTGATCCTTCAATATAGGAAGACTGTGAGCGAAAGTGTACAGACAAATTGGAAACAATTTCAACTAAGGAGAACACCAAAGCTTTTAATGTCTCGAGGAAATGCTTTATTGATGGACAAAAAAAAACTTCTATATTGCTCTAGACATAAACTATTTTTCAAATAAATTACATCCTTATTGATGCGATCCTTTTGTGATTACTAATGTCTTTCCCTATACTACAGTAGAGATTAAGAGTCTCAAAACATAAAGCACATTGAATGTAAATAGTCATCGACCTAAGATTTATCTTGAAGAATTTCAAGTGAAAAATGTAGAAGCTATGATCCTTAGAGATTAAAATATTATTACGTGATGAGGAAGAAAATATGGAGTCAAGCCAATGACAATAAACAAAGACGCTACTTAGGAGGTAACCCAAGGGGAGTTTGTTCCTTTTTCTTTACATTTTCACATTTGCTGTTTTTGTTGAATGATCCATTTCTTATATTTAATGTTATATTGGGACAGTGTAAGCTTTAAGTGTGGGGGAGAGGATCTCATTTATTATATATGATTTTAAGTTTGTTTCTTATGTGTCTTTGCACGTAAAAAAATTCATTCTATTTTTCTGTTACTTCTAGAACCATATAGTTATAATTAGAAAGTAGAATTAACTAGAGTAACTAATGGAAACTTGGACATGTATTTGTACTTTTGTGATTAGTTAATGTAAGTTTTTTCAGAGGAGTAATGATTAGTGGGCAGACATAGGCCAGTGAGATTTTGGGCCTTTTAGACTAACACACCTATATCGGTCTCATTGTCTTTTGTTCATATGTGAGCTTCATTACATATACATCCTGATTTTGCCTATGATCACATTTTTATCACACGTATTAACATGGAAATAATATAGGTTTTCTTTGTTTTACGAGCTATAATAACCAAATAGCCTACCTAAAATGCTAACCATATTACGAGCCTTTAATCTAACTAAAGGTTTTACCCAAGCATTAAATGTGAGGATCTGCATATATGTGGGTTGGTTATAAATGATGGAATGTGATTTTTATCTCTTATTGAAGAATTCCATTGCTAATATAATTTCTTTCAATTTTTGTCTTAAAAAAAGAAGAAAAAAGAAAAAGAGAATAAGAAAAAGAGAATAAAAAAGTTATTAAGGAGGAAAATCATTTGTTTTGAAAAGTAATTCATGTTAGTCTTTCCTCCTAAAGTTATATGGAATAGGTAAATTGATTATGATGCAAATAAGAGAAAAGTTGTTTTGAAGGGTCACTTTTTATGGTTATAATGTATTGTTTATCATAAATTTTATAAGTGATTTCTTCTAATTGTTTATAATTCATATGGTTTGTGGTGTGAAGACTTGAATCTAAGCTATGAAATAGGGTTTTTACATTCATCATAGCTGATGGTACCCAATTTTTAGTGGATGTTCATTTTTGCAATTAATATTCCATTAAGTGTTTTTCTTGCTTCACTAGCTTTGATAGCTTTTGAACTATATAATCCAAATACTTCTTACCTTAACCTTTATCCCTATTATAACCTTGAAAATACCTTTGATTTATGATTATGCATGTGAATCTTTGGTGGTGGAGAACTGACATGATGTATAAAGTCGTGGAATGTCTAGATCATGAGAGGTGTTTAAGTGTATTATAGATTTATCTTATTGTTAAACACAAATTTTCAAGATCTACCCCTATATTGCTGAGTTTTTGAAGGGAATGTTTATTAATTGATCATGAGTAAAAACATTGAATGTTTAATTCTTACCACAGTTTTGAAAGTTATTCCTCTTTTTTTATGGTTACTTTTCTTAAAAATGAGGAAGCGTTTTGGATTTTGATTTTGATTTTGACTTTTAGTTTAACCTAAGGAAGGTAAAAACTATGTGTAGGGGAACTTGAAAAGTGCTTGATTGACTATATATTTACTCCATAGTGCTTAGTCATTAATGTTATAATGTGCTTAAGATACTTATTTTGGTTTATATTTTGTTTTAGGTATAAGTTGGAGGAACAAGAACTAAAATGAGCTAAAAAATATCCTTGGAGTCATCCTATTGATGTTTAATATTATTTTCGTTTTTGGAATAAAAGAGATGAATTAGGTTGAAGATATGAAAATGAAAGAAAGAAATGAAGTTATTGCAACTCACACGACTATGTATGGGGCCGTGTAACTTAATAGAAACATGTAAGAGCTGGAAGATAACATTTCAGCCACCTTTAGAACCTACATAGCCTTGTGTGGACCTACATGGCCACGTAAGTGAGCTATATGGCCGTGTAGCTCACTATGAATGTGAAAGTTAATAATTCTTACAATTTTTACACACAATCACCTACAACCTTGTGAAAATGACCGTGTATTATGACAAAACCCTAAGTTTTACTATAAAAGGACAATTAAGAGGCTAAAGGAGGCATAAAGAGTTTATAGACACAAAAGGGGGGAGATTTATTACCCTTTGGAGAGTTATGAGGGGCTAACCTTCATCCTTCTGGTTCAAAGGGGATATCGAGGTTGACGAACATGTTTGGGCATTTCTTAATCTGGTAGTGTTCTTCTCACTGTCTTTTGGAATTGATTATGTTATTCTATGATTAATGTTTTGAGATTTATGTATGAATGATTTAAACATTTCAAATAGATTATTTATGTATAAACACATTTCCAAAATCTAGATTGCAATACGTAATCATTGTAAATCTAATTCACTTATGGTAAACTAATGACCGAGCATCATTGGGGATAACATAGCATAGTTTAATTGATCCAAGCTTATGTGGTTGTTTCCTATATTAACTTGTTTTCCTATTATATAATACAGTTATCACACTAAATCAAGAGAGCATATTCCAGGTTATTTAATAGCTAGACCTAATCAAAGAGCTTATTTTAATTAGTTACAATCTGAGGAAAAACTAGGGTTAATAAAGCTTGTTATTAATCTAGGATTAATAGTTTCAAAGAGAGGTATGGGAACAATAAGACGATTGATTGTGATCATTCATATTAAGGTTAAGATTGAACCGTGAATTGGATTTAAAACATATTGGTTTACATTATCGCTTTTTTACTATTTAATTTGATCTAACTTCAATAGTTTAGTTTTATTTTATTTTGTTAATGAAATTCAACAAAAGAAAACCCTTCTAATCTTAAGAACTGATTTATTTATTACAAAATCTAAACACATACTATTTTTGGATACAATCTTTTCTTATTACTACAAATTAGCAAATCGATTTGCCATTCTTTTTAAATTTTCTACCATGTTTTCTTTTATGAAATTTATAGTAGGATTGTTATGAGTTGATTCCAATATCTTAGTTTTTTTAGCAAGTGCTTTAACTTAAACTAGTGTTTGTTCTAAAGAGACTTGAACTAATGTTTATTTCAAAGGGACTTCCTTCACCAATTTTTTTTCCTTAAGAGAACTTTCAACATCAATTGAGCTTGCCACAAGGTGAGAGCTAGATCCTGATTCCTAACATATTTCCAAAGGAATTGTTGTAGCCTAAGCCATATTATCTAAGGTGTAAAGAGACTCTATAAATAACTTTCTATTAATAGGAGAGTTTCTTTTGGTGCCTTAGACTTTATCTTGCTTATGAAGAATATTTTCCTAATTTGATGCATCCTCCTAACCTTGAAGCTACTCAGATAAACCTATTAGGAAGGTCTTTCTAGTCACTCTCCAAACTTTACCCTCACACATTAGGGGTGGTTTTCCTTGGTAGCTCACTATTATTTGGTAGTTCTTTAATTTTGTTTAACCTCATAATACTAAAAGACTTAGGGAGTTGTGAATGCATTTCGACCTCAATACAGATCTTAGCAAAATTAAATCTCTTCAACTTGGCAATGTTTTCATCTAGACAAAAGGGCTTGCCTCTTGAGCTTGCAATATAGTTAAGTGATTTAATAGACCAACATTCAAGAGGAAGTTATTACCCTCACCCAAGTTATAATGTGTTTCATCTCAACTTCCTTTAAATCTAAACCAACTCTCCATTTCATCAAGAATAATGACATGTTTGGTCTAATGGAATAAGTATTCTATTCCTAGTGTATTCTTAAAACTTAGTTATGTCTTTGTTTGGTCAGGAAAAATATATAGAATAACTAATCCTAGGTTTAAATATTCTGTAACTTTCGGGAATAACTAAAGATGATCGCCACCTTTCTTTATGTATTCTGAGAATAATTCATTTGTTCAGAACATTTTTATCCTTCACTCCTACGTTTCTTCTTCATTTTCACTTCCCTCTAGAAACTTCTTCTTCATTTTATCCTTCACTCCCACGTTCACTTCTTCTCCATTTTCACTCCTCTACCTTGTGATTCTCTTCTCCAGAAACTTCACTTTCTCTTCAAGCCAACCCAGCCTTCTACCATCTGTCCTCTCTTCTGGGTAAAGTTATTCATGTTCTTTCCCATAAGTGATGAGTTTTTGTTTCGATTGGGTGAGGGATTATTTTTTGTTGATAGGTTTTGTTGGTCTTCGTAACTTTGATCTTCGCAAGTAAAGAGAAAAAAAAAAGAAAGAAAAACTCAATCTTCATTGTTCACGCCAAATGAATCTTCACACTAGCACTATTTTGTCTTCATTTGCAAGTTTGCAACTGATCCTTTTACTATAAATAGATAACAATGCACTTATACTTGAAGCAGGAAGGATGTGTTCTAATGGGTTGATGGCTGATTAAAATAATATCTAGCTTAAACTTTATAAAAATTATTAGAAATATTGAAAACATTTTTCATTTGTTATTTCCTCCTTGCTTGCAGTTTGCCCCAATCTTATCATGATTGAAGAACCATATTATCAAATTTTGAATTTCTTCAATTTGAATGTAATAGGGTTTTTGAATTGGAGAAACCAGTTGAGAAGTAAGAGCTTATCTGAAAATCATGTTCATAATTTCTCTTTTTATAAGTCATGATGGAGGTTGTCATATAAATTGAACTTAACATATGACATAAAACGCTATCAGGATTTTTTTTCCTAAAATGTTACTTCTACAAAATTAAAATTTATTTAAATAGTTAATTTATTACATGATAATTGAAAAAATAAACATAATTTGTTTAGAAGTGAATCCACTTTTTTTCACATAGAGTCTAGGATTAAAACTCCCTAATTTAAACTTAAAAAATAGACCTCACATAGAGTCTAGGATTAAGACTTTAAAGAAAGAGTGGAGCATTGTATATGATATGGTAAGGAAAGATACTAGTGGATTTGGATGGGATATCGAAAGGAAGATCGTTACTGCTAAAGATCATATATGAGATTCTTACTTAAGTGTAAGTATTGAACTTTTAACTTGTTTTAAGTATTTTCTTTAACTACTTTCTTCTCATTTATATAAATTATTAATTTGGTTTTCTTTCATCTTATTAGAGTCATAAAGATGCTACTCAATTTCGAAGGAAGAGCTTTCCTTTCTATAATGAATTGACTGGGATCTATGGAGAATATCGTGCAACTGGAAATGATACATAAACTGCTGCAGATATTCTTGAAGAAATGGATATGCAAGAAGGTCTAGGTGGGACAAATAAAGGTGGTGAAGATCCATATGAAGTTGAGCAAGGTTTGCATGACATATATGAATCCTTTATCCAACCTCAAACATTAAGTCTTAAAAAACAAACTGAAAACATTTCAACAAAGTGGAGAAAAAAGAATAATGATACGGGAGAACCAAATGTTGCTACTAGGTTGTTGGGTGATACCATGAATGAGATGGGAGAAAAATTATGTAAGAGTATTGGGACCGAAACATATATTTAACAAAGAGATGAAGAGTTAGATGGTGCATTGGGTGAGATAAGGGGACTGACAGATGATGAAGGAGATACTACTTTAGGCAAAATTTCTGATAATTCCGTACAAATGGTTGTGTTTTCCAGTCTTATGCCTTCTCGAAGACTTGGATGGGTTAGAAGGTTTCTTGCTACACATTGAAGATTATGTTGAAGTTCAAATATTTTGTCTAGTTTTTTAAAACAGGAATGAAACTTATTTTTTGTTTAACTAAATAACTTTTTAGTAACTTAAAGCCCTATGTTAAGTTTATTTTCAATATCATTCCAATGTTATTTTATACTGTAATGCGACTATATAATGAATACTGACATAAGTCAGACTAAATTCAAGAAGGATATGATGAGAAATTAACCACTGTAAAATGCTAGAAAGCCATATGATAATTTTCTGAAATTATCTTCATTAACTAGAAAAAGAATGAACCACTCACAAAGATTGAAGAATGCAATATGCAAGGTGTCCAATAATAATAATAATAATAATAATAATAATAATAGTAAAACGAAGAAGAAGAAGAAGAAGAAAAATAATAATAACAGTAGTACGTAGTAGTTAATAATAATAATAATAATAATAATAATAATAATAATAATAATAATAATAATAATAATAATGTAGTTAGTGATGATTATAATAAATATTTTGATCTTTTTGTTAGTTATTAGTTTGTGGTTCCAAGTTTACGTTTTCAAATCAAACATTAACATATAAATTCTTTAGCAATAAACTATATAAATAATATTCATTTCATTCTATTCCTCGTCTATTCTGTTCCTAAGAATAACCATTTCATTCATGATCTATTTTAGCAGGTTAACCAATCGGCCAGTAAGGGTTTTCCAAGGATAAGCCATGGTCCTCCAATAATTTTCTGAACGTTGTGCTCTTATGAAACCTCGAATAAGAAGACTTACTCTTCATTAATAAGCGCTTCTTTAAGGACAAAATTTTCTTAATTGTTGATAGCCCGTCTATACAATATGGGAAAAGACGATCTATTTTCAACAAAAAATCCCATCAAAATGCTAAACCACTTTCTCGAATCCCGCTTTAGCACTTCAATGGACGGAGAGATCACTTTATAGTTCTCACCGAAGGAAGTAGAGTAAGGGGCGATGAAAAGTCTTGTTTTTTTTTGGAGTAGATTCTTTGACCACTTGATTTTATGTTTTCATGACAAGGGAAGGCTGAGAAGCTGTGATGATGTCTCCTAATTTTTATGGTGTGGGAGGTTGAGTGGGGGGAAAAAGAGAGGAGTTTGAAGTGATTAGAGTTATCTTTTGCAATAAAGAGCTAGTAATAGAAGGGAATTGAGACTTAGAAATTGAGGAAAAGAGAAAAGAGTCTTGGTAGGCATATTAATGGGTCGGGTCAAGCTAGCCAGAGGGTATGGTAGCCCGCGGGCTAACCCGTGACTCAAGCTATGACCAGTCGGCTTGCCCAGTCTGTCATTTATTTTTTTAAGTAAAAAATTTCAAAACGATGTCATTTATCGTGACCAGGGCCAAAAACAGATCGAGCCATTTTTGCCATCCCTAGCCCTTAGAAAGAAAAACAGGTATTGGGTGAGCAGACGAAAGTTAGAGAGGAAGTGGGAATTGAAGTGTCTGAATTGATGGAAGACATATCTTTGTTCTTCAAGACCTAACTAATCGGGGAAAATTCCTATTCCCCATCTGCCCAGGAAAGAGTAAAAAGGGAAAAGTTTGAAAGACTAGCGTTCTTTTCACGGGCTATTAGAAACGCAATTTGTTAATACATTGACCAATTGCGCATATCTATACACACCAGTACTGGTGGGTCACCTTGCCTGCCTGTAGTTTAGCTCAAACACCATCATACTTTTGAAGTTGACAAAAAGGAAAACGTTAGCTATGTCATAATTTTTATCTTGAAGTTTTTTTTCAGTACAAAGAGTTAGAT
This sequence comes from Erythroxylum longipes, assembly GCA_027563885.1. Taxonomy (NCBI): domain Eukaryota; kingdom Viridiplantae; phylum Streptophyta; class Magnoliopsida; order Malpighiales; family Erythroxylaceae; genus Erythroxylum; species Erythroxylum longipes. The sequence goes on from JAOQMS010057735.1 coordinate 19,813, forward strand.
TTTAGCAGTATCTTACGTCAAAGATTAATTATTAAGAAGCTTATTCGACATCAATCATGACGTGTCCTACGTAATTCGTCAGGAGCTTAAAACGCAGGGCCCAATATGGTACATTTGTTATAAACACGAACTTCTAAAGAAATCAAAATTAATTGTTTGAAGGTTTTATTTATAATTAGAAAGATTTGGAAGAGATAAAATTTGAAAATATAGATAAAGAAACTTATAGTGCAGGTTTAAATATGGGATTAATTTATAGCATTAATTAAATGAAATTTAAATTCTTTTCAGGGTATTGCTTCAAATTACTTGATAAAAGTATTTCTGTTTTTGAATTTGTTATACATTTTATAACATAAGATAAAATTCTTTTCCAAAGCTATAAATCATGTTATACGCTTCATCATACCATTTCATGTCATAAATTAGTTAATTTATGTAAATACTTTTATGGATCCAACAACAACATAAACAAACCTGAATCCATGTCGTGGTAATGTTCTTGATCAAATTGATTCCCTCTTACCCTTTCTTTTCGACTTGTTTCTCAATGGTTTAGAAACTACTTTCTGTTGTTTTTCTTTTCAGAAAATGTTGTGTCTTTAGAAACATAAAATCTTCTTAATATATGTTTCAGTTGTCTATTTTAAAAGAGAGAAGGAAAGGATCTTGGACCCATTTGAGTCTAACTCTGTGAGGCCCAATAATCATGATCTTTAGCTCTTTCTATTAGACTTAAATCTGTAAGTTACATGGGCCACTAAAAATATCTTACAATTTATGCATAAACATTAATTATCAATGTACAAGAAAACACCTTTTCCACTTCTTTATTAAGCTCTTTTCCATCCAGATTCTTGTGATATCTATAGTCATTTATTTTGTAATTCAGTGCATCTCTGTTCTACATTTTTAACTTGTCCAAGTTATATATAAAAAGTAGGTGAGAAAGAAAAAGAAGATTACATATATGAAAATAATTCAACCTTTAAGCTTTTTCATAATTTTTTACATATGCCAAAATTTCAGCATCTTATGAGGAAAAATATCTCTCTGTAATTAAAGAAAAACATAAAAAATATATTTTTTAATCTTAAAAACATTAAAACAATGTCATTTTTCTAGGTCATGATTGAAGATTTACTTTAATTGTAAGCGAGTGTTGTAGTTATAACTAGCACTGGCGAGTATGGATTGATCTTATAAGGACTAGAATTACTAGTACTTATCATCTTTCTATTATCTAGTCTAATAAATATGGTACTTAATTAAATTTAAAAATTAAAATAATAAACTAAAAGAAATAAACATAATTGACTAACTAGAACAAGATTAAACTAAGAGAAAATCCAAGAAGACAGTGGTATATGGAATTTGAATCCTTCTTAGGGCTTCTCATGAAATCATGATTTCTTAATTATGCTAATATTTTTCTTAAAACTGTTAACATCTAATCCTATATCAATCAATTGAAATCTCTTTCTAACTAGAATCCTTAGAATTGCATTATTGGAATTTTAAATTTCACTATTAGGTTTGACCTTGATCCAAAATATTTGTATTGACCTATCTTCAGGTTACATACAACTCCTTTCAATTATGATAGATCTATTTATACATTATATCTCTCAATCTTAATTGCATGAAATTGTGCATGAATTAACATGCTAGCAATATTAATTCAAGAACAATTAAGAACATGTAATTGAATCCCGATGAAACTAAAAAATTAAATTAAATTCCCTTTACTCTCCAAATCTCCTTCTCATCTTGCTCCTATTTTAGCACCATCCATAGAAGTTGGTGAAAGGTCCATATTAACACCACTAACTCCTAAGACATAGAGGTCAGTGTTCAGTGATACCTCTAATTTTGTACTTCACTATTGTCCTCCCTCCTCTATGGATGGAGCTGTGGTAGTTTCTCCTTTTCTAGATACCCTAAAAAAGGGAACATAATTGTGGTCTTCAATAATGGTAGGATTATTCTTTGGGAAGCAAGTAGAATTTTCCTATTCAAACAATAGGCGTTGAAATAGTGGAAAACTCACAACTTATTGGGGCCACCAAGGATGCTAAGCCTCCGAGGGGAGTGGAATGTCAGATTCCCATATTAATTAGAGAGAGAAACGAAGTAGGCCTTATAAGGCTATGAAAACCTCTCCCTTATAGACGCATTTTTCTAAGGTATGGAAGAGTAAAACCGTGAAGGCTTGGTTGGGCCAAGGCCCAAGGTGGACAATATCTATGAACGGGTAGTTTGGGATGTTACAAATGGTATCAGAGCCAGTACTTGGGCCGATATGCTAGCAAGGACGCTGGGCCTCGAAGGGGGTGGATCCAGGCCTGTGTGCTAGCAAGGATGCTAAGCCTGCAAGGGGGTGGATCCAGGCCTGTGGGCCAGCGAGGGCGCTGGGCCTCTAATGGGGTGGAATGTTAGATTCCCATATCGATTGGAGAGGGGAACGAAGTTGGCCTTATAAGGCTATGGAAACATCTCCCTCATAGAGGCGTTTTCCCAAGGTGTGAGAAGAGTAAAACTGTGAGGCCTTAGCTAGGCCAAGGCCCAAAGCAGATAATATTTGTGAGCGGGTGGTCTAGGATGTTACAAGTGGTATCAGAGCTAGTACCCGGGTCGATGTGCCAGCAAGGATGTTGGGCCTCCAAAGGGGTGGATCAGGCCTGTGGGCCTGCGAGGACGCTGGGTACATGGGAAGCAGCTAGGATTTCCCTTAATAAAACTATTGGCATTGAAATAGTGGAAAACTCGCAACTTATTAGATGTCCTGCTAAATGAGGATCATTTATTTCTTTTCAAAATTACCTAAAAAAGCTATGACAATTAACATTATGGAAATCACCCCTAGCTTGTGAACAACCTCTCTATTTTTTTTCCAAATATGGAAGCTTAGGATTAAATTGAAGGAGATACAACAGAAGTAGGTCCCTATTTGGATTAATTTCCACCAAATTCTTTTGGAATATTAGTCAACAGATGGATTGAGTCTCCTAGCTATTATTTGCAAACTAATATGTATGGATGAGGTGACCTCTATAAAGAAGAGAGTTGGATATGCCAAGATCTATATCAATGTAGATGTCACTAAGTAGCTACTATAGGAAATTCCTTCAATGTGATTAGGGGATGAGGACAAGCTTATGGAGGATTATATTTGTGTTTCCTATCAATAGAGACCTGATCCAACTATGTTTAGAAATAACAGGGAAATTATTTAAAAGAGGAGATTAGGAGGAGTTAGTAAGAACTCTAGTGATTATGAAAGAAGACAATATTAGAGATTTATATGAGGGTAGGGAGCCTAGCTTAAATTCTAACGTGGCTTTAAAACCTTTGAAGGATGGTCTAACTCAGGATAACTCATCCTTATAAAATGTGGAGTCTTTAATAAATGTTGTTGGGGAGGCTCAAGCAGCTTAGGATGCATGACTACAAGTTAAGAAATGTCTCTAAAATACACTTGAGAAATCCTAAGCTCAAATACCATTACCAACTCCTATTCACTCTATAAAAAATAATCTTGCAAATTTAATTGAGGACTTTCAAACTATGGAAAGGAGGAGATCTTCTCATAAAACAAGGAAGACATAAGCTAACCTTTAGTGCTATGTGTATCCTAGCTTTAAACACTAGGGGTATGAACAACCTAAAACATAACTTTTAATAGTTGACCTCATTAATACTATCAATCCTATGATTTTTGGGTGACTAGAAGCCAAGTTAAGTAAGGTTGCTTATTCTAGAGTATGGTTTCTAAATAATTGGAAATTGATTTTAATCACTCTCATCTCCATCTAGATGTAATAATGGTGGATTTTCTTTTCCGTATTTGATCAAAGCATTAAACATGTAAAGCTTCATGTATGGATCTACTTATAAGTGCAAAGTAACAGTTTTGTAGTTATATGGATAAGTTTTATTTGTGCCTCCAATTACTCATTCTAGAGGAAAAGTTTATGAAAGGAGCCAAAGGAATGTGGTCAATTGGTAAAAGGTCTTTGGATCATTCTAGGAGATTTCAGTTGTACCTTTTTTACCTTTTAATATAAAGGAAGTGGATGCAATCATCAACGTAGTAGGGATCTCTAATATTATCTCTCATTAATTGAGGATACTAACTTGAATTTTATAGGATATCACCTTACCCAGAGTAATAAGTGGGAAGAAGAATGGTTTATATGTAAGAAGTTTGATAGAGCCTTACCCAACCAAGATTGGCTAACAAAATTTCCACATAGCCTAGCTCATTTTTATGAATGTATGAGTTCTACTCATAGCATAATTGTGGTACCAAGCATGGCTGAAAGTAAACCCTAGATTACGCATTCAAGTTTTTTAAGTACATGGCATCGTATGAAAGGTTTGATGAAGCCATCTTAATAGTACTAAACTTCCCTATTCAAGGATATAAATCCTTTTATCTTCTATAAAAAAATGAAGGCAATCTAATAAGAGCTCAAAGAATTACATCTGCAAATTATTCCCATCTCTTTAAAGAATAAGCAAAGAGCTAAGAAGATGCTACTTATAAGGAAAAAGGAACTATATCAAAATACTAAGGATAAAGTGAAAATAAACTTAAAAGATGAGGCACTAAAAGTATATCTATATGCCTTTCAAATACATAATTCTATTGTAAAGAAAAATTTAAAGGTAACTTGGATGGAGGAAGACTCTAGTATAAAATTATTCTTTAGGAGATTATTGCCTAGGAGGAATAGGAACAATATATCCAACCTAATGGTTAAGATTGGAGCTATGACTATAAATTAGAAATAACTCCTTCAATTAGTCAGAGATTATTTTTCTAACTTAATAGGCTCCAAAAGAGTTCATTGCAAAATTCAAATGATTTAAGTAATCTAGCTCTTAAGTCTTTAACCACTCAATAGTGTTATTTACTTTGCAACCCCATCACTTTAAAAGAAATAAAAAAAGTAGTGTTTATTATTAATCCTTATAAAGCTCCCGGGATTAATGGATTCCATGGCCTTTTCTTTTACAAAGCTTGACACTTAGCAAGTAAAGATATCAATGAAACAATTCTAAAATTTTTCAATAGCTCTAAAATGTTAAAAGCTTATAATAAAGCTCTGTTATGTCTTGTTCGTAAAATTCCTTATTCCTCATCACTTAGAGACTATAGGCTTAAGAAAGTATTACCATATTTGATAAGCTCTCTACTGGAAACCTTCATCAAAGAGATATATATAGGATATAACATTCTAATGGCACAAGACCTATTCAAACTTTATGGTTACAATGGGCTTTGGAAGGAACTGTGATATAAAATTTGATGTCCATAAGGCTTTGGTACTCTAGAATTGGCCTCATTGCTTTAGGTGCTTAAAAATTAATGGGATTACTTAACCAACTATATTACTTATTGGGCTATCACTTTTTACTCCCAAAGAAAATTTTGAAGAATGTAGAAAATTTTTTAAGAAATTTCCTATGGAGTAGGGATCTGGTTACCAAACCATTTATAAAAGTAAGACATCTGACATCCAACTCACTAAGCAAGAAGGGTGGCTTGGAATACTATCTTTGTAAGATATGCATAGTAAATGAGAAAAGCTCATTATAGGCGAAATGGGTGTACAGATATTACTTAAAAGGAGAAAGTCTTTAGAGGGCAAAACTAAGAATTAATTCTTCATGGAGTATGTTAAAAATCCTCAAGCTAAGGAATTTTGTCCAACCCTTTACCGAAATTCCCATTGGCAATGGCTCCAAATCTTCTCTTTGGTTTGACAACTAGATCCATAGGGGCCCCTTGTACCTACTTCGAAAATATAAGAAGCCAATCTCTTCTTCTTAAATGAAGCTAGAGTTGATTTATTGATTAGTTTTGGAAAATGGTGTTTCACTGACAAATTCACTAAAATTTTAAGATGTTACTCCCCTAACTACTCAACTGATATGTAGCCTTTTGAAGCTTGATTTCCTCTGGTACTTTTTCAAAAAAATCCTTCAAGTTAAGCCTTAGACCTAAGAGGAATCTTGTTCCCTAGTGCAAAGTGGAGTAAAGCAAGATTTGTCCCAATAAGGTCTCTTTTGTCCTGTGGCTTTCTGTTATTGATAAGTTACCAACATATGAAAGGAATAAAGCTTTTTTACCATCTTGTCAGCTGATCAGATGTAAACTTTACAATATAAATGATGAAACTTTGTAGAATTTGTTCTTTCATTGTCCCTTTACCTACTAAATATGGAAGAGCATTTTATCAATATGTGAAGTATCTGCTCCACCTACTACATGGAATAACGTAGTTCAGTGGATCATAATCCTCCAGGGATGAATGCAGAGAACAACTTACTCCTCCAACTAGCTTGGTCTTGCTCAATCTATTAGATATGGTGCAACAGGAATGAAAAGATATTTAATGACCCTCCCTATAGAAGTATGACACTTACGTTAAAGATAAAAAACTATGTGAATGAGGCATCACTAACTAGGGTTGTTAAACTAAAGCTCTCAAACTTCACGTTGGCCAATTAGAACCTCTAAACATCTTAGCTAGGCATTGAACTTATTAATTCTTGTCTTTCTAACTTGTAATTTGAGTGGTTAAAGCTTGGAGATTGAGTCCTCCTTTTATTAACTATGTAATTTTGGCCTTCTGGCCTTATTAATTCCATTTATTCATTGTCCCTTTACCTACTAAATATGGAAGAGCATTTTGTCAATATGTGAAGTATTTGCTCCACCTACTACATGGAATAATGTAGTTCACTAGATCAATAATCCTCCAGGGATGAATGCAAAGAACAACTTACTCCTCCAACTAGCTTGGTCTTGCTCAATCTATTGGATATGGTGCAACAGGAATGAAAAGATATTTAATGACCCTCCCTATAGAAGTATGACACTTACGTTAAAGATAAAAA
>JAOQMS010057804.1:0-26702 GCA_027563885.1 Erythroxylum longipes
CTGATTCTTGGATATTAGATTCAGGAGCCACTGACCATGTTTGCAATTCTATACAGGGGTTCCAGCAAAGGAAAAGATTGCCTAAATGCCAGTTTCAAGTCAAGATAGCGGATGGATCCTAAGTTTCAGCTAAAGCAGTGGGAATAGTTATCTTAGACATTCCTAGTGGTCGTAGGTTATATTTGGAGGATGTATATTACATCCCAATGGTTGTACGGAACATGATTTTTGTTTTTTGTTTAATAAAATTTGGTTATTCCTTATATTTTGAAAATGTTGTTTCAATATATGGGAAAAAGGATTTTATTTGTAATGCGGTAATTAAACAGGGATTGTTCTTTTATAGAACTTATGACAGGCTAACTAAACACCACAGAATTAATAAAACCAAGAATATCTAATGACTCTAGTATTAATTCAGAATATCTATGGCACTTAAGGATGGGTCATGTCAATCAGAAAAGACTTGACAGGTAACTGAAGGATGGGATCCTTACGAGCTTGGATAATGGTCCATTACCCACCTGTGAGTCTTGTATTGAAGGAAAGATGACCAAGGCCTCATTTACTTCCAAAGGAAACAGATCTGAATCTAAGTTGTACTTGGTACACACTGATGTGAGTGGGCTTCTAAATGTACAAGCTAGAGAAGGTTATGAATACTTCATAACCTTTATAGATGATCACTCTAGACACGGCTATCTTTATTTGATGGACAAAAAGAGTGATTCCTTTGGAAAAGTTTAAAGAATACAAAGCTGAAGCTGAGAAGTAGCAAGGCAAGCCATTAAAAAACTTTGATCTGATCTAAGTGGTGAGTCCTTATCTGGAGAGTTCCAACAATTCCTAATTGATAATGGAATTATTTCCAACTTGTCAGCTCACAGAACACCTCAGCAAAATGGTGTTGCTGAGAGGAGGAATTGGACTCTATTGGAAATGGTAAGAACAATGATGTCCTACGCTAGCCTAGAATCGTTATGGGGATATTCCATATAAACGAAAACTTATCTCCTTAACTTTTCTTCATCCAAATTAGTGCTTAAAACACATAGGGAGTTGTGGACTGAACGAGTTCCTTCATTGCAGCACTTGAGGACTTGGCGCTACCCAGCCCATGTTCTCAGGCCCGAATCCACAAAGATGGAACCAAATTCAGAAGTCTGTTTGTTTTTAGGATATCCTAAGGGTACACGAGGGTACTATTTTTACAGTCCTCAGGATAGGAAGGTATTTGTGTCGACAAATGAAACCTTCTTAGAGGAAGAATTTGTGAGAAATCACAAAAGAAGAAGTGAAGCAGTACTAAAGGAGTTAGATATTTCATCTGAACTAAGATTTGATTTGGATATAGCTAAACAAGATGTCAAAATGGATTCAAGAGTTGAATCAGAAGAGTATCCTAAAAGTCAAGTAGTGCCTAGACGTAATGGGAGGGTTGTGAGATAACCAAACATGTATCTAGGTCTAGGAGAAGGCATAATTGCCATCTCAGACTAAGAAGTAACGAATCCCATTACTTATAAACAGGTTATTAATGAAGTTGACGCAGGATAGTGGCTTAAGACAGTGGAATTGGGAATAGACTCCACCTACCCCAATTAAGTATGGATCCTTGTAGATCTACCACCAGGTGTAAAAGCCATAGGGTGTAAATGGATCTTCAAAAGGAAGAGAGGATCTGATGGAAAGATAGAGACCTTTAAAGCTAGATTTGTAGCTAAGGGCTATACTCAAAAGGAGGGTATAGACTATGAGGAGACTTTTTCTCCAATTGCCATGCTTAAGTCTATCAGAATTCTTTTGGCCATAGCAACCTATTTTGATTATGAAATATGGAAAATGGATGTCAAGACCACATTTCTTAATCAGGATCTTTAGGAGACCATTTATATGGCCCAACTAGAAGGATTCATTGAGCTAGGTAATGAGCATAAGGTATGCAAGTTGCAAAGGTCCATTTATGGACTTAAGCAGGCATCTAGGTCTTGGAACATTAGGTTTGATAAGGCAATCAAAACCTATGGATTCATACAAAACCTTGATGAGCCTTTTGTATATAAAAGGATATAAGAAGGCAAGGTTACTTTCCTAATTCTGTATGTCGATGACATTCTACTCATTGGAAATGATGTAGGAATGTTATCTACGGTCAAGGGATGGCTGAACGATTAGTTCTCAATGAAGGATTTGGTAGAGGCTAACTATGTTCTAGGAATCAAGCTTATAAGGGATCGTAAGAACAAGCAGATAACCTTATCTCAATTGACCTACATTGAGAACATGCTCAATAAGTTTGCCATGTAGCATTCCAAAAGGTGTTTCACACCTACTAGACATAGAATCAAACTTTCAAAGTAGCAAGTACCTAAGACCTAAGGGGAGGTCGAACGCATGCGCAACATTCCATATTCGACAGTTGGAAGTTTAACGTATGCTATGCTTTTCACTAGACCGGATCTTTGTTACGCAGTGGTACTAGTAAGCATATTCGAATCCAATCCTGGAATGGAGCATTGGACCGTAATTAAGTGCATACTGAAGAATCTTCGTAAGAGAAAGAATTTAATGCTTATTTACTCTAGAAGTGACCTTATTCTGATGGGATATATAGATTCTGATTTCCAATCAGATGTTGATTTAAGGAAATCAACTGCTGGTTCTATATTTACTTTGGGCGGTGGAGCCATAGGTCATGTAAATAATTAATTGATTCACAATCGAATAATCAAGTTGGTCGCTTGATTATCATTTAGACTATAGTGTTGCGATTTACCTCTATGTAACTATAGGCGTTTACTTCAAGGGAATGATGAGTTTCAAATCATGATAGCAGTTGACTATCGGTAATGGCACTATTAAATGAATATAGAATCGCGTATGTTTTTAAAGAATAAAGTAGGTCGTAACTTTAATCTTAAAATATACACCTTAGCATTCGTTTGTTACGAACCATAATCTTGATGAGTGGTGTACTCATGTGTGTTTTGTTATAATTCTTGATATAATCGGAATGGATTTTTATAGGGTAGCAATCAAGTGTCTATATGTTGGAATTATTAATTTGAAACATGCATAAGGCAACATTTACTCAAATAAAGAGTTTATAGTGATATCATCACTTCTAGATATTTTACGGAGATTGGTGATTAAAATGGTGCCAGTAGTTTGATAGACTAGCTACCCATCAAGTCTTAACACCAAGATTAAATCTTATGTGTTAATCACTATGTAGAGTAAAACGGGAGATCTAGAAGGAAAAGCCAACATAAGGGCAAAACGATAATTTTACCCTTTATTGTATGGATGGCTATAATACGGTTCATAATAGAGTTTGCAATTGGACATCGAATGAATAATTTTGAAACACGGTTTCTCATAATTTTAAGTAATTCAAGAGTTCAACCAATTGTCTTTAGTGGAATGACATTTCGTTAATAAGTTAGAATTATTTCTAATGAGATTAAATTAATTTCAGGTCTATTGGAGCTTGAATTATTTAAGTCTAATTAGATTCCCTGCTTGGCTTTGGGGAAGGTTATCAAGGAAAGCAAGAAAAATAAATAGAGGTTATCAGAAAGAAAATGAGACAATTTGGAGAGAAATGGACGAATTAGATTTGGGCCAACAAGACCGGAACAATTTAATTAAGAGTTAATTAAATTTGGTCTTAAGCCTATAATTAAATATTAGTCTTACACTAATTAATTATTAATTATAAGCCCAAATGAATATTTAATATTGGGCTAGATTTTGATTTAATTAATTAGATTAATTGAATTAAAAAAAGGAAGGCAAAAACTGAATTCCTAGGTTATATCTTTTATTAATAAAAGCATGAAAGGAGTGAGCATTAAGGTAATGCTCATCATTAAATGTTTTTTGATGGCTTGTTTTAATATAGCATAAACGCACAACTCTTGGAATTCATTTTGAATAAAGGGTTGCATTCTTTTGATTAAAAGAATGGATGGTGCATTTTTGCTATCTCTCTCCACTCTCATGCAATGAATTCGAAGATGTTCTTTTTTAAATGGTTTTGATGCTTGTTTTAAAACAATAAATAGACAACACTTTTATTTATTCAAAAGTGAATGAGGGGTGTGGTTTTTTGGAGCTCTCCATTAACGTATTGGTAGCTCTCCATTAACAAATTGGCAACTCACCATTGATCTCTCCATTTTTCTCTCAAAAACTATTTGGCTATAAAATTGGAGGCTCTATCCACTTGATCTTTTTATTAGCCGAATATAGAAAATGAGAATGTCTCATTTTTTTGGTTCTTTGAACTAACCGAATATAGCAAAAAGTTCGCTATCCAATAAAAGTTTGCTATCCAATTTTTCTTCTCCTTTTCCACGGAAGGATCTTGATAGCCAAGCTATTCAAGAAGAACAAGTGGTAGATCGAATTGGTTGAGGACACAACAATGAGGAGTCAAAGCTATAGCAAGGAGTAGGTAAAAATTTTGATCTTGTTCTTATTATATTTATTTTCCTTATACCGTGTCATGTATGGATTAAAAGCATATTGATTTAGTATTTATGCTTCCGTTGTGTTATGATTTCGGAAAAAGTTTTTGAAATCTACCGTTTAGCCAAACCAAGCATGTTTTTGTTTTCGACCAACAACTCCAAAATCGTAAAGCGTCTCAAATATGATATGTCAAACATATCATGTGGTGTTGTGAGGACCTCCCCCACATCAAGGTTATAAAGCTGAGCTAAAGCAATAACAACATGAGACATTCCAAAATATGAACTCTTTTTATTTACCGCACTCACTATTGATCAAAAAATTCTAAAAGGCGTGTTAATTTTAATTTTTCGATCCATACACCGCAAAAAGAAAAGTTTTTTCGCAGAAGATTTGTTTCTTTCAGTTTTATTGAACACAGTTAAGCACATAAATTGTAAAAGTAAATGCTCGACACTATAGATTAAAGAATTTGGTGCATTCTTAGCGTCAGAGTTTTCTTCCCCAGTCAGAGTTTTCCAACAATCATCCAAATAAAAATCATCGTGATCATCTAAAACGTTAGTGTTTGTCAAATCAAAAAGACCACGTATGATATTATAATCCAATTTATAAATAGTACCGAATAACCTAAACTAGAAAACATCCATTTTAGTATTATATCGAACTATGGTGGAAAAATCTATGGTCATCATAGGGTGAATAAGTATGTCACACCGAACAAACCTATTCCAACCTATGTTTTCAGTTAATCGTTCTATTTTTTCCTTACTCCTATGGTTTCTAACAATTCAAAATCAAAATACCTAGGAGTGACTAGTTCTCTATCCCTAAGGTCGTGAAAACGCGTTCCTTTTTCCTGTAAGTAGATTGGAAATGGAGAACGGTAAGCTGCCGCTAAATCGCGCTTACCTTCACCATAGACTTCACGGTGCAATTCATCGGTCGGTTCGGTTGGATTCTGAGCCATCATATTCCTTGCTGCCATTGTAAGGAGAAAACTTGCAAAAATGAGAAAGAGATGACTAAATTCGATTTTTAGAGAGGGCGACCAAAATCTTAGCCAAATCCTTGTTTTTCTAAAGGATTAATGCATGAAAAGAAGAAAGGATTGTAAGATTAATGAAAAGAGTTGAAGAAAATATCAAGAATCTAGAGAAAAATGAAGAGTTTTAGAGAGTGGAAGTAGAGAATTTCATGGGTTAGAGAGAGAGGGAGTGAAATTTTGAAGAATTGGTGAAAGAAGAAAAGGGGAGAGAGTTAAATTTCCCTCAGGATGGAATTGCCACCATCGTGGGATTTCTCTCCATAAAGTTTCTGGGAGAGATTTCCCACGATCATGGGTATCACCTTCATTCCCGCGATCATAGGTTTTCTCTCCAGAATGTTTCTGGAGAGATTTCCCACGATCGTGGGAATCACCTCCATTCCCACGATCGTGGGTGGTTCTCTCGATTCCAAACCTTCTTCTAAGCTTAATATTAGTTCTCCATGATCTCACAACCTACAAACACATTAAATTAATATTATCATTAAGAATTCGAAAAGAAAACAAGTTAAAATTCAAACAAAAACCAAATTAAACATCAATTAACCTCAATTCAAGCACAACCATAACTGAATAAATCAAGCAAACAAATAAATAAACAAAATCAATCAAAAGATAATAAAATTCTATAGGTTGCCTCCCATGCAGTGCTTCTTTTAACGTCTCCTATTTGCTTAAAGCGGTTCAAATGACTAGTACAGTGGCAGTGCAGAAGATGATCTCAAACTCTGTATATGAGCCAAACTGATACATACTCCACCTTCCTTGTTGTTTTCCTTCCTACACCTTCTTATACACAATTGTTTCTTCCTGAATGCGTTCCTAAGATCTTAAATATCTTCCCATCCTCTTTGGAGTTCAGATTCCTTAATATCTGTTGCGGTTAAGGGAGAACGATAGTCTTTCTTGGATACTTTGAAAGTTAATTTCTCCTTTCCAACTCTCAGTGTTAATTCTTCCCCATCCACATCAATTATCAAATGAGAAGTAGCTAGGAACAGTCGCCCAAGAACCATCGGTGTTTTTGCATCTTCTCCAATATCCAGTATGTAGAAATCTGTGGGGAAGAAAAATTTATCAATCCGTATCTGCTCGTTCTTGTTGGTCCCTTTTAGCTGATGCACTGTTCTATCTGTCATTTTCGCTAATATTTTAGTGGGATTGGACTCTCCTAAACCCAAATTCCGACTAAATATGTAAGGCATTATGTTGATAACAACTCCTAAATCTGCAAATGCCCTAGCTATCTTGATCCCATTTATACTGAACAGAATGAAGAAATCCCCTGGTTCTTCTTTCTTTTGTGCTATATGTGGACTTCCTTCTGATATATACTCGTTGACCTCTTTCTTCATTGGTTCCTTTAAAATGAGCTTTGTTTAAAGTTGATTTGTTATATCCGTCACCTTTATTAGCTCAACCTCCTTAGAATTCCTTGCTGCTCCACTTGGAGATGACTTTCTCTGAGCAAAAATCTGATGTGGAAGCCTAAGTTAAAGTTTCCTAATCGACTAACTTACTAGTTCACTCGGAAGGACTTCCAAAACTATTTGTTCTTCTCCTTTGACTCCGTCTTTCTCCCTATGTTCACTTTTTTGTTTTTCTGTCCGAGTGAGGGCCATAATTCTTTCCCTTGGGTTGACGTCAGTGTTGCTCGGTAGGCTACCTGCATTTCTCGAAGATAGCATGTTAGCGAGTTGACCTACTTGAACCTCAAAGTTATGGATTGATAAAGCATGATTCTTCATGCCTTGGTCGAATTTTGCTTCCTTCCACTTCCGACTTTCTTCCTGGCTAACATACATTCTCTCCTGATTCTCCTTTTAAGATGCTAGTTTGGACCCCAACACTTCTATCTTCTTGTCCATCTTACTCTCCATTACTCCAATTTGTTCTTATTGGAATCCCAAAAGGTCCTTGTGGTCTCGCTTGGTGATCACAAGTTCACGTATGATAAATTTTACTATTTAAACCTTGATAATATCGTAAGTCCACCGGTCGTTCATATCGTACCTAAGGTATCGATCCCATGAGAAGGGGTAATCTAATCGTAAAATCTAAGGTAGAAGTAAAGTGCAATAATCTAAAATAAACAAACAATGCAAAGAATTAATCAATCAAACATTTAATTAGGAGAATTAAATTTCAGAAATAATAAAAAATAGCAAATCACACAACCCAATCCAAAATCAACATAGAAACTACCAATTGAGAGAAAGGGGGTTTTAATTTAAAGTTAATGAAAATCTAATCAATTATGCAATTATCGAATTATTGGGTCTAGATGATCATAGGGTGGATTATTATCTCTCGAGTTATAATCTTTAACCCTAATTTAAATTATGGAATTGTGATCTCTTCATTCACAATTTACCCAAAACCTAAATTAGTTCTAAAATTGCCTAATAACCTACCAAAAACCTATGCTCGATCTCTCGTTACTCGATTTCACCGGTTTGATTCAATTCTTATCTATCAAATTACCTAACTCTCGTTAGCCCAATTTGATGATATTCATTTGGCTCACCCTCTCAGTTTATTACCGAATTATTAAGAACAGATATTGAATCACAAATAACTCAAATAAAACACAATAAATCAAACTTTATTAATCTTAAGAATCAAAATCCCGAATGTGAGTTTAAACAAAAATCGAAATTCAAAAAAACCTATGCTCGACAATTATCTCAATTTCATACATCAATAAAATTGAAATAAATTGGAAAATACGCTCAGAACGAATCAATGGAGGTAGCAATTGTGGGAAACCACCTATTCTTGGAAGTACTTCGCGTCAGGCTTCGTCTCCGTGTCTCTCTTCCTTAGTCTCCTTCCTCAAATCACTCAATATCTATCTAGGGTTCTAAATTTGTTGATGTGAAAAGCTCTGTCCAAAGACTCTCTTTCTATCTTGTAATGTTCCTTTTATATCTTGGAAGCTTTGGGTGTAATCTGTGGTCGAAATAGTTTAAAAAATCAGACAAAACTCGAGTTTCTATATCAGCCTGACGCAAGCCACATTCTGTCACAATTGTGGTCCAAAGTGCATGATCATGGCTTAGCACGTAGCTTTCTGTCACAATCGTGGCCCAAACTGCACCATTATGGCCAGGTTCCTTTTAGCTCGCCTCTTTCTGTCACGATCGTGGCCTATTATGTCACGATCATAAGCCGTGTTTTTGGCCTAAAACTCTTTGAAACTTCTCCGTTCTTTGTTGTTTACCTTGAAACACTAACAAACCTGTTAAGGTACCTGAAAAATATAACTGTTAAGCTTAAAGAGTCATACTAACCCATAAAAAAAATTAAACACATAAACTACACAATTAACACCTAAATACATACTAGGCACTCAAATTAGCATTAAATACTTAACAAATTAAACCCTAAAACACAATGCAAATCACAACTATCAACATCCCCACGTACTCAAGAAAACAAAACAACAAACACACAACACACAATGCAATAACGAGGCAATGGATTCGACTTCATGAAATAAATTTAATTTTGAGAACAATCATATAAGTTATATCTAATCATTAACATGCAAAATTTATATATGGGGGCTTTGAACTAAATATACAATTTAACTGAGATCTAAGTGTTAATTTATTTACCCTTTTCAATTGCACACATACATTAATAATTCATTGGTCCTTTAGACTTTGTAGCTGTTCCTAAGTATATTTTCATGAAAATTCAAACTTATTACAAGTCCGGTAGGTTTATTAAGGAAACACTTTTTTTAATTCTTAAACATAGGCTTAGTCTTTTTACGCGGGGGCAAACATTGGTAATGAATGTTGATCCGGTTACTCAACTAAATCATATTTTTATTAATCAGCTTGGTTAAAGCATCATTATAGCTTTTTGACGTGAAGGCATACATTTGTGATTCGTGTCGATCTGCTCACGCTTTCAACTAGCTATTAGCTTTATTTATATTAACCCAATGGAATAGTGATTTATTTAATAAAAATATTATTTATTTATTTTCTATTACCTACCTTGTTATTTAAGCTACTCGTTTCCATAAAAAAATAGCAGTTAAGCTACTTAAGTTAAGAGGCCTCAAATTATGAATGAAAGTGACAACCTATAGGGTGCTAAATTTACACAATGAATGTGACAACTTATAGGGTGCTAAATTTACACTAAATCCTATTTAAGTTGTATATTTATCCAAAGACTCCTAATTCACTAATTTTGTGGGCTAATGATTATTTACAACGTAATAGACTATGTTCAAAATTGAATAAATTTCACTCCATTTAAACCATTGACACATTCATACAATTCACAAAATGCAACCTAATAACTATCATACAATATGCAAAATCACATTCAAAAGCAAAAACACATAACCCTTCCCACACTTGAACCCTCCCCACACTTAAACAACACGTTGCCCTTAGTGTGAGAAGGGTATATGAACACACCTGGGGGAAATAAAAAACAATATACGAAAAACATAAGAATAAAATACTGACAAAAATGAAAAAAAGAGTTTAAAACACAAAACCGTTAATGATGATAGAGGTGGTGATGGTGATAGTGTTAAAACCAAATCCGCTTGACATCGAGAGTGTTTCCCTATCTTATAAGTGATTTAAGAAAGCAAAAGAATTAGCAATCCTAACCATTCTAAATCATTTAAAACTTATTTAATAATTTAAAACAAACCTAACTACACGTGCTAATTTATGGTCATTAGCTTGACCTTTATTTTTTAAAACTTAGCTAGGATCAATTATGAGCGGCTTGCTTCCACCCTTTTCATTTAACATCAAATTCGTAGCCTATAAGTAAGCTATAAATTGCAAAATGATCAGAAGGACAACGTCAATAACATTATGAAAACAAATTAAGCTTAATAATATCCTTCTTTTAAGTGAACTGTCAACAAGGTAGGGAATAACAAAACTCTCTGAATCTTCCATTAAATCTAACAGTTTATCCTAAACGAAGGTGAGTTGCTCTCTTTCTTCCTTAATCACCTTCATTTTCTCTACTTCTTTTGCTTCACGAATAGAGACTTTCATAGCTCCATCAAACTCGATGGTTTTCATCATCTATTTTTCATCCTCTTATTCTTTAAAAGATTTGAACACATCAATTATCTTGAATGAGCTACTAACCTTCAGATTCTTAAATACATCATTCATGTTGAATGTCTCTTCATCGTCATCAATCCAAAGGGTAGGTTGCATGGACATCTATCCTAGATTTTTTGATGTTCAAACATAGTGTACTAAGATCTGACAGATAGCATGAGGGGTTTCCATCCTCTACTTCATCCTTTTCCTTGAGTTCTTAGTCTTCTATAAGGTCGGGATTAGTTTGATTTCTCGCTAGTTCTTCGAACTCTACCCATTCCGAAGTGTGATAACTGACATAGCTCTATTGAATTTACTTTCATGCTGCGCAGATAGTTTTCCACACTTTGCTTACAAAATTCCCTGGAAAGCTGGCTATTTGAACCTCTAAATTGTAAATAAAAGATGCATGATCTTCTGTTACTTGTTCAAACTTCTTTTCCAATCTATTCTAATTCTCTTCTATATCCGTGAGATTATTTATGATTTTATCCAGTTTGGAATCCTATGAACTGAATTCATCGTATTGAAATTCAACTAGGTCTTGATGTCCTAAATGATTCCATACATTGTTTGAACAATAGAATTCAGGGTGGTTCTACTAGCCCGAAGTGTACAAGTTCATATAAGGATGATCATTTCCCCAACCAAATTGGGGTTCATTGAATTCTACAAGAGTCCCTTGTTCCCTATAATATACATCCTCCATGATCATTCTTTTTACCATTTTTTGGCAGTTAACTCTTCGGATGTCTCATTCTCACTCTAAGATGTCACGATGCGTCTCTACTTTACGATCCAAAATCTTTCCATTTTTTTAAAAAAACAAACGAAAGTGAAAGCCTTAGAATAAAGAGTTAAACTAATCGACTCCCCAACAATGGCATCAAAAACTTGATCATAGGTTTACGTATGATAAGTTTTACTATTTTAACCTCGATAATGCTGCAAGCACACGGGTCGTTCACATAGTACCTAACGTATCGATCCTACGAGGAGGGGTAATCTAATCCTAAAATCTATGGCTGAGCTAAAGTGCAACAATCTAAAATAAATAAACAATGCAGAAAATTAATTAATCAAATAATCAATTACGAGAATTAAATTACATAAATAATAACAAATAGCAAATCGCATAACCTAATCCAAAATCAACCAAGAAACTACCAGTTGAGAGAAAGGGGGTTTTAATCCGAAGTTAATAAAAATCTAATCAATTATCAAATTATTGGCTCTAAACGATCCTATGGTGGATTACCCTCTCTGAGTTATAATCTTTAATCCTAATTTATAAACCCTAATTTAAGTTATGTGTTATGAATTTTGAGCTAATTTGATTAGTGCTTGAATTTCTAGAAAGATTAAGAATTTTTGAATTGGTAGTTATACCTATACATATGCTTGAATTATGGTCAAGTGCCGATGGTTATAAATATATTATCCACTGAACTGTATAGCTCAACCCATACTTTTTACACTTCTTAGGTGCAGAACAAGATGGTTAGCAAATCCTTGCAAGGCATTGGAAACTCCATGATAGTTAGAGACTTTTGTACTAAGTTAGTGAACATTTTTTGATAGCTTTATAGGTATATCAAACATTAGCATCTTTGGTATTTTGTTTTAAGTTTGTGTTGTGTATGTTGATATGTAACCAAAGCTTAATTAAATATTTACTTGTTTAGCAATGAGAATGAGAATTTGAGGATTTACTGTTGTGTATGATGATGGTTGTGAAAGAGGAATGAGTATGTGATTGTAAATTGTTGTTTGGTTTAGAATAACATGTTAGAGATTGGAAGGGTTGTATGGGATTAATTATTTGAGGAGAGATTTAAGAATTTAACAAAAGTACTTAGTAGTTGAATTAATATGAAGTGTATGTGTATTTTTAGTGTTGAAATGTTGAGCTAGAGTTGCAGGTTAGAAGGTTTCGTCACGATGAAGTCAGTTTCGGCCGTGGCGAACTTTTACCAAAAGGCGTTTTCGTCTCCATCTTGTGACTTCGCCGTGGCGAAGTTATAGTTTGGTGGCAGCGAAATTTTCCTGAGAGGTCCCTAGAAATATTTCCTGCTTTCTCCACAGTGAAACAATTAGTTTGCCATGGTGAACTTTTCCCGAGAGGTCCTGGTAAATATTTCCCAATTTTGCCGCAGCGAAACATTTAGTTTGTTGTGGCAAACCTATTTTTTTGACCATCCAAATGGAAAATTCTCTTTTCAGAGTCTTCACAAAAGTTGTAGATCTAGAAGTCCTATTCAAACCCGTCCTAATACAGCCTTAATCTAATCTCTCTAGTGAAAGTTATGTCAATTGTCCCTAGATAGGTACAATATGATTGAGGGCATAACTAGGCTTGACTCGTTTGGCCATAACTCTATTATCCAATCACCAAATGAAGTTAGTATTGAATTAAGAGATTCCTAACTTATTTCTCTATCTCTCCATAAAATTTTGGTATCTATTAGAGTCAATTCCAAAAAGATTAAAGGAGAGAAAATGGGAAATGACTAAAAGAGCATGAATTGATTGTTTTACTGAACATACTTCGGTATTTTAATCATATCTTGATTGGTAGAGCTCTGAATGAGACTATTATTTCAAAATAAACTAGAGACATGGAGCTACAATTGTTCAGAAGAAGTAAATTAATGATTTTACTACGGGACTAGTTTTGTCTAGAGAGATCCCATAGAAATAACCTTACTGGATAATACGTTTACTTCTTTTGATATCTCGGATAGTTGGGCTCTGGAAACGGGGTCCAACTCAAAGGATAAGGCAATCTATATGTATGCATCGCATTTTTTTGGACGAGGATACAAATTCAACAAGGCAAGCTCAACGTAGAATAAATCCTTCAATGATGGAACTCGTGATGAAGGAAGTACTGAAGCTTCTCGATGCTAAGGTTATTTACCCGATCTCCGACAACAAATTGGTAAGTTCTGCCTAAAGTGGTTCCAAAGAAGTTTGGAATCACTATTGTGACAAATCAAAATGGTGAGTTGGTTCTCACCTGAGTGCAAACTAGGTGGCGAGTATGTATTAACTATAAGAAGTTGAATTTTGAAACTTGTAAAGACCACTTTCCCCTTCCCTTTATTGATCAGATGCTTGAAAGATTGGCTGGCTATGCTTTCTAGATGGATTTTCAGCTTATCTTCATATCCCGATGGCACCAAAAGATAAGGAGATGACCACATTCACATGCTTATTTTGTATGTTTACTTACTGAAGGATTCCATTTGGATTTTATAACACGACTACTATGTTCTAAATATGTATGGTAAGAATTTTTTCTTAGTATGTTAGGAAGATTATTAAGGTATTCATGGATGATTTTAATGTATATGATTCTTTATTTGATAAGTTCCTTGAGAATCTTGCTATTATCTTAAAACGATGTATTGAAACTAATCTTGTGTTGAATTGGGAGAAATGTCATTTTATGGTGGATCAAGGTATAGTTTTAGGCCATGTTATTTCTACTAGGGGTATTGAGGTAGACAAATCTAAGGTTGATCTTACTTATTCTTTAACTTACCCCTCTACTGTGCGGGAAGTGCGTTCTTTTCTTAGGCATACAGATTTTTATTGAAGGTTCATTAAGGGCTTTTTAAAGATAGCCGCACCATTATGCAAGCTCTTACAATAAGATGTCTCCTTTAAGTTCAATGAGAAGTGAAAGGAAGAATTCAACAAACTTAAGGAACTTCTAACATCTCCACCGGTGACTCAGATACCAGATTGGAATCTCCCCTTTGAGATCATTTATAATGCTAGAGATTATTTAATGAGGGCAATTATAGGGAAAATAGTGGGAAAAGCTTTACATGCCACCTACTATACTTCCAAGACTCTAAACCCAGTTAAATTGAATTATTCAACTATTAAAAAAGAACTATTATTTGTGGTTTTTTCTTTATAAAAATTTCGATTGTATCTTCTTGGTGCTAAAGTAATTGTTTATTCTGACCACGCAACTTTGTGATACTTGCTCATGAAGATGGAAGTAAAACCAAGGCTAATCAAATGGATTCTTCTCCTTCAAGAATTCGAATTGGAGATTATAGATAAAAAAAGAGGCAGAAAATATGGTGGTTGACCATCTTGGCTATTTGATAAAGGAAGAAGATGATATCCCTCTACAAGAAACATTTCTAGATAAGCAAATATTTTATGCCGATGTGACCCTGCTATAGTATGCAGACATTGTCAATTTTCTAGATACTAATGAATTACTTGTTGGTTTGTCAATTGCTTACAGAGATAAGCTGTGAAACAAAATATTACATTCGGGATGACTCGTATCTTTGGAGGCATTATGTAGACTAAGTCATCAAGAGGTGCCTACCCAAAAGTGAAGCACCCTCAATCCTAACCCTTTGTCATTCATATATGTGTGGAGGAAATTTTGGAGTGAAAAGAAAGGCTCATAAATTTTGGAGAGCAACTTCTACTGGCCAACATTGTTCAAAGATGCATATAGCTTCTGCAAATCATATGACAGATGCCAGCAGATAGGTATCCTGTCCCGTAAGGATCAATTGTTACAAACTCCTTTACTTTTCTGTGAAATTTTTGACGTTTGGGGTATTGACGATGTAGGACCTTCCCCTCCATCTTTTGGCTTTACTTGTATGTTTCTTATTGTCGATTATGTTTCTAAATAGGTGAAAACTAAAGCCATCAGAAATAAAGATGCATAAGTTGTTGTAGATTTTGTTAAGGCTAACATTCTTTTTTGGTAATTATTAGGAACCGAGGAACCCATTTCTGCAACAAGGTGATCAAAGTAAAATATCACATTATGCACAAGGTTTCCACTGCTTACCATCTCAAACCAACGGACAAGCTGAAGTCTCAAATCTAGAAATCAAGTTGATCTTGCAGAAAACCGTTGAACCCAATAGGAAAGATTGGAGCGTAAATCTAGAAGATGCACTATAGTTAAATAGGATGGCTTATAAAGCACCAAGTGGGATGTCTCCATATATACTAGTGTTTAGAAAGTCATGTCATCTTCTAGTGGAATTAAAACACAAGGCATATTAGGCTATCAGAAGATGCAACATGAATTTGGATGATGCGGGTGTGCATATGAAGTTACAACTGCAGGAGTTGGAGAAAATGCAGAATGAATCTTATCAGAATGCAACGATATATAAGTAAAAGACTAAGGCTTTTCATGATAAGATGATTTCAAGGAAAAGCTTTTCAGTGAGCCAAAAAGTGCTACTGTATCACTTTAAACTAAAACTATTTCCAGGTAAGTTGCATTCTTGTTGGGTTGGCCTATTTGTTATTACTCATGTCTTTCCTTTTTTTGTTGTGGAGATACAGTGTCTAAAAATCAACAAGACATTTAGAGTGAATGGTCATCATTTGAATTCGTATTATAAAGGCTTCCAAATAGAGGATTTGGAAGTGTTGATGCTGGAAAACGTGACAGATGTCACCTGATGCAAGCAACAAGGAGTCGAGCTAACAACAATAAACAAAGGTACTGCTTGGAAGGCAACCCAAGGGAAGTTAATTTATGTTATTTACTTTTCGCATTTACTATTTTTGTAAAATTTTCCATTTCTTGCATTATATATTACATTGGGGACTATTTATGTTTTAAGTATGGGGGTAGGGATATTAGATTTCTATGCATATTTCGAGGTTAATTATAGCTTATGTGACTTTTTAGGTAATTTTCAAAATCAAACAAACAAAATAAATTTTTTTCTTATTTTCTATTCCTTTTAAGATTATTTAGTTTTAATTAGAGTGTGAATTGATTACAAAGATCAATGGCAACCTTAACATGTACTTTTGCTCTTATGATTGGTTAATGTTCGTTATTCTTATAAGAGCAATAACTACTGGTAGACGAAAACTGGTGAGGTTTTGAGTCATATTAGACTGATACATCCATATTAGTCTCACTATATTTTGTTATATGTGACCTTCATGACATGTACATCCTTACTTTGCTTTGATCTTCTATTCAAGACCATATTTTTATCACATAAATTCTGTTGAACAAGTTTTACTTCTAATAAAACCCCCAATATTTGTAGGTATATGGATTGTAAACATGTCGTATTAAAGGTGTCGATCCCAAAACGAAATAGTTAGAACTAAGTGAACCTAACTTTTTCTAAGGTATAGGGATAAGAATTTAATGAAAATAAAATATCAAAATTTTAAAACAATTAAATAAAACTAGGAAAATAATCAATTAACAAATGAGCTACCACAAATATGTGAAGAACATCAAAGATGAAGCTTTGGATTCATTATATCCTTATTTTGCTCCCTAACTACTATTGATTCAATTATGTGTTGGTTCTAGATCTTCCAAGGGATTGACTACTATTTCTTAAGAGGTAATCAATTAATCCTGATTGATAACGAAATTCCAGATTTTGTAACCTCCCGATTTATAAAATCTACCTAATGTTTTCAACTAGTTTTTAAATGATCTATCGGATGCTTAAATTTTCACACAAGATCTCTCTTCGTATGATTATCAATTTGATATCTGGGAAATTTATTAGGTCACTAAGTCTCGTTATCCAACCTAATTAGGTTACTTTCGACTCACTCTCTCGATTCATTATCAAAGAATTAGCATACCCAAACATCATGCAACAGAAAATTAAAATGAAATTAACAATAATCAAGTCACAAAACCAATTAAGAACAAATCCAAATATAATAATTAAAGCATCCTAAACGTGAATAACATATTCAAATCAAAGTTAAACATCAAGTTTAAAGAAATAAACAAAGGAAAGAAACATAACTTTTTGAGTGTTTTATGTTCTTAAATAGTTCTTAAGGCTTCTAGGGTTTTTATAAGGTTTACCCATTTATTTTAGTTCCAAAAATAGGCCCAAAATAGTAAAATTACAAAAAGAATCAGGTGCTGAAAAAGATGAAATTCGCTGGAATAGTTGTTTGTGCTCTCTGTCATGATCGTGACAAGACAAGCCACAATTGTGGCAAGCTTCTATACTTCCAATTCTTCTCTTTTCATCAATTTCCTATTTCATATACTCAAACACACATTAAACACCACTTCAAACATAAAATTAAGGTCCAAATCATGCTTAAAACCATACAAAAAATTAAAATATGAACAAACATTAATAATAACATAATTCTAAGCCTATATACATGATAATCTTTTAAGAAATACTCAAAAGCACATTTAAACACCTACTAAAACATAGTATAATTTACACCTATCAACGTCCCCACACTTAAACTTTTATTTATCTTCAAGAAAAAACAAAAACAAAATGCAAACTCAAACTCAAACTCAAACTTAAACAAACCAAACAATAATATATATATTCATGCAACATGCACTAATGATACAATGGCATCTAACTTGACCAAACCAATTTAACCTCAAAAAACAATCATTCAAGTTGTTTTAACATATTAACCTTTGCAATTTATGGCTAAGCACTTTGGATTGAATATACATATTAATCAAGACAATAATATCATATTCATTCACCTAAAGCATTTTTATCAACAAAATTGCAACTATCACTAAGTATCCCATCATGAAATTATTTTTTATTTTAAAATATCAGTAGGATTTATTTATTAAAAAACCATGTTTTTAACCTTCCTTTAACATTAACCTAGTCTTTTGACACGAAGGCAAACACCTTATTATAAATGTCCCCCAGTTACTTAACTAGGCCACATTTTATTAATTAGCTTGGTTGAAATGTCCTTCCGGTTAGCAAAGACAAACATTTTGTCATGATTGCCCTCGGTTACTCAACTATATAACATTCTCAACTAGCTACTAGCTCTATTCATAACCTAATATTTGTTTCAACAGGGCAAACAAAATAGTTATTCATTTAATAGACATACATAATTTTTTTCATTTCACATAGCCTACCTCATTTCTTTTTGTCAATCATCTTTGTGAAAGACTACTAATAATACTAACACATTCAATTTGCTTATAATTATAAATGTATGTAACAAATTTCCTAAGATGAACAAATTAATTTCATATCCTAATTAACATGCACATTTAACCAAAGATACATAAAATGCATAAGCTAGTATGCCTTTACAAATTCAATGACTATGTTTGAAGCTAAAATACTTCCATCAAGTTATTGCCATTGAAACATTCATAAAATTCACACATATGCAAGATATGTTCACCCCATGTCAACCTAATCAAAAACTAATAATATGGTATGCAAAATTCACACTCAAGACATGCCAAAGCAAAATATAACATCCCCACACTTAGACAACACATTGTCCTCAATATGAAAAAAAGAAAACAACAAATAAAAATAAAAAATACAAGAAAAAACGAAAGGAAATTTTAAGAGCACAAAACTATCAGATTGAGGTGGTGTTGATGACAGAATGTGGAAATACTTTCGGCCATGAAATTCCAACAATTCTTTCTTAGCAAAACAAAAATAAAAACAATAAAAATACCAACAAAATAAAATAAAAAATAAAACTTATCATAATTCTTGGGATGCCTCTTAAGTAACACTTAGTGAACATCATTAGTTTGACGTGCTCTTCCTTCCACTCTCAACTTGGGTAAATTATAAGTGGCTTGCTTTCACTCGTGTCGCTCAATTTTAGATTAGTAACCTATAAATAAGCAACGAATTTCAAGATAATCAAAAGGACATAATTAATCAAATCAAGAAAACCAAGTAAGTTCAATATTGCCCTTTTAAGTAATAAATTGTCAACAAAATAGGGAATAACAGAAACTCCTTGAATCTTCTATCAAATTCAATAGGTTGTCCTGTAAGAGGGTGGATTGTGCTTTTTCTTGCTTATTCCCTCGTCTTTCTGTTTTCAGTTCATTAACAAAGACTTTCATATCTTCCTCAACTTTTATGTTTGTTCACATCAATGAGTTACCATCCTTCAGATTCTTTAATACCTTATTCATGCTAAATTTCATTTGTTCATCTCCAATCTGAAGGATAAGGTTGTCTTCACAAACATCTACCAAAGCTTTTCTAATAGTCAAAAATGGTATACAAAGAATTAGCAAACAGTTTTGATCCTCTTCAAAGTCTGGCATGACAAAATCCACAGGAATGATAAACTTGACCACTTTATAAGTACATCCTCTACCATACCAAACAGTTTCTTTATCAACTGATCTACCAACTGAATATGCATACATGTTGGTTTCACATCTCTTAGCCCCAGTTTCCTAAAAATCAACAAAGGCATAGGGTTTATACTTGCGCCTAAGTCGTATAAACATTTTGAAATCTTTAAATTACCAACTAGACAGGGTATTGTAAAGCTCTTTGGATCTATCAATTGTGAGGGCATATCGTTGGCAATTAAGGAGCTAGAGTTTTCCATTATGGCTACCATTTGATTATCATCCCAATTCTGCTTGGAGGATAATGTGTCTTTAAAGAAATTTGCATACTTAGGCCTATGTTTCAACACTTCCAGAAAAAACAAGAAAATTTGCCAATTCTTTAGCTTTTCCATAAACTTTGTAAATGGTACATCTAATTTGTTCTTTTGAACTCTTTTTGGGAACGACATTTTCAGTGCATAAGGTGGAGAATGACTGTATGGAGGATCTTGTTTTCATCCCTTTTCTTCTTCTCTTGGTCTTCTACAAAGTGGGTATTAACTTATCTTTCCACCAAGT
This sequence comes from Erythroxylum longipes, assembly GCA_027563885.1. NCBI lineage: Eukaryota > Viridiplantae > Streptophyta > Magnoliopsida > Malpighiales > Erythroxylaceae > Erythroxylum > Erythroxylum longipes. The sequence continues at coordinate 20,312 of JAOQMS010057804.1, forward strand.
CTTCTAGCTCTTTCCCACTCCTAAGCATAGTATCCTTACATTGCTCTCTTTTATTTACTTACATGTTGCTCAGAAATTTTTCCACACTTCTCTTAAAAAATTCCCTATAAATTTAACTCATTTAAACCTCTAAGTTGTGAATAGAAAAGGTATTATCTTCTGTTACTTGCTCAAACTTCCCTTCCAGTCTCTTTTGAGCCTCTTCCATGTTCATAAGCTTATTCATGATCTTGTCCAATTTAGAATCCCTTGAATTGGACTCATCTTGTTGAATCTTGGTAGGGCTTGATGTCCCATTTAAGTTCTTACATTATTAGATGAAAATAAATCTGGGTGGTTCTGTCACCTCGGATTATAGGTGTTCCAATAAGGATGAATGCTTCCCTAACAAAATTATGCCTCATTGAAGTTCGCTAAGGTCCTTTGCTCCCTATGATATATTTCCTCCATCATCGTTCTAATTTATCTCTTATTGTAATTTAGCTTTTTGGATTAGTCATTATTGCCTCTGATGTCCAAATTGATATGTCTTCAACTTAGCACTCAAGCTTCCCTTTTTTTTAAAATCTTTTGTGATTTGGTACCAAAACCACAAAAATTAGTGAAAATTCCTTAGAACAAAGGGATTTGACTAATCCTATATTAATTCCCTGGCAATGACGCCAAAAACTTGTTAAGCAAGTTTTAATTCTAATAAAACCCCTAATATCTACAAATATACTGATTGTAAACTTGTAGTATTGAAGGTGTCGAAATAGTTAGAACTAAATGAACCTAACTTTGTATAACTTATCGGGATATAAATTTAATGAAAATAAAATATCATAATTTTAAAAAAATTAAATGAAACTAAGAAAATAATTAAATAACAAATGAGCTATTAAAAATATGTAAGGAACATCAAGCATAAAGTTTAGGATTCATTCTATCATTATTTTGCTCCCTGACTGCTATTGATTCAATTATATATTGATCCTAGATCTTCTAAGGGATTGACTACTCTTTCTTAAAGACCTAATTAATTAGCCCTAATTGATTATGAAATTCTAGATTTTGCAACCTCTCTATTCACAATAATTGGATCCTTAAGTGATCTATTGAATAATCAAATCCTTCCCTGAGATCTCTCTTAGTATAATTACCAATTTGAGTTTTAGGAGACTTATTAGGTCACTAAATCTCGTTACCTAACCTACTTCGATTACTTTCGACTCAGTCTCTTGATTTAGTATTGAAGTATTAGCTTACCCAAACATTATAACACCGGAAAACTAAATTGAAATCAGTAACAATTAAGTCACAAAATAACTAAAAAAATCCAAATTTGATAATTTGAGCATCCTAAACGTGAATGACATATTCAAATCCGAGTTACAAATCAATCATTACAAGATAATTACTAATTAAATGGAAAATTACTGACAAAAAAACTTTAGTAAATTACAGACAAAACATCATGTTCCGTCGGTAACATTGTTGAGAAAATTTCCATTTTTACGACGGATATTTTATGACTTACAAAATATCCATCTGTAAATGTGGAGGGAATTATCCTGATAATTTTTTCGATAGAATATAGTGATAGATGGAAAATTTCTATCGGTAAAATAGGCGGGAGTGCTTGGCGGCATAAATAAGCGTCGGAGTGTACTGACCGAAAACATTTCTATCACTAAAGTATCGATAAAATCATTATTTTGTTAGTAAAATTGAAAGATAAGCATCATCATTTCCTTAAGCTTTAACGAACGACGTGGTTTTCATTTAACCTAAAAGCTATCAAAGCCCCTCTCCTCCATTGTCATTTGCCTTTTCTCTCTATCATTTTCTCCTCCGTCAATTTTCCTCCCTATTGTTACCATCTTTTTCTTTGCCGTCCTCGTCTCTCTCACCGTCCTCTTAGCTATCGCCATCCTCATCTCTGTTTAAGGTGGGTTTTTTCCTCTCTTATGTTTTATGCTTGTTATACATGTGTGAAGGAGTTTTATACCATTTTTGTGAAATGTTGTTCATGCATTATATATGTTTTGTTTGCATTTTACCATTATTATGTGATGAATGATAAATTTAAGCTAAAACTGATTAGAAATGGCCCTTCAAATGGCAATTGAAACTGAGCTAGTAATGTGTGTTTTGACAATTGTTTTTCTTCTCTTCTTCATGCCTTTTATGTTTCATTTTGAGAAGATGAAACCTTAAATTTTAGGCAAAACATAGTATTGGACCTTCTAAAAGAATAATATAATTTTATTTTAATATAATTTGGAATAGACCTCACCTTTTCCTTGATTCTTTTAGAGAAAGGATTATTTCCTAAACCAAATAGAGAAAGATTCATATGGAACTTAATAATATAGAAGTGTAGGCTAGATGATTACCAAGATTTAAACCTTATTTTAGAGTTAGGGCAATTTTATCTAACATAGATTATTCAATAATAATTTTTCAATATATACAGTAAATTTCCATACACAATTACATCTAAAAATAAGAAATAATCATCTTATAAAGAAATTATATATTCCTATACTAACATACAATATTAGTCAAATAATAACTATAATCTTATAATTATGAAATCAATTCCTATAATTACAAACAAATTGTAATTCTAAATCAATTATTGGACGACTCATATCAACATTCTCTCTAAAGTTAAAGTATAAATGTTTATACACAATTTGTTAATGATACCATGAAATTTATAATGTTTAGTGTATAACAAAATTTTAGGATTTCAGAAATTCTTGAAAACTTTACATATTATATGTATGAGGTTTTACATTTTTTGTTTAATCTTATCATTTCATATTTCTTTAAAAAATTTTAGCTTTATGGATTTTATTGAATTTGGGAAATTTGATGAATTTCATTAATCTTTCATATTTTAGGAAAGGATTTTGCTCTTGTAGATATTATTGGTAATTATGTTAGTAAAAATAATGTATCAGTTGCATGTTATGTAAACTTATATTTCCTTTAATATGACTTTTGCTAACATGGTTAACTTTTATGAATTGTGAACTCAAATAAATCATATATGTCTCAATTGCAATAAAAGGTAAAAGGAAAGTAATGGTTGCAAAAAGTACCAAATTTTTGTAACAAAAATGATAAGAAAAGTGAGAACTATACAGAACAAAGAAGAAAAGATCTAAAACATAAACACTAGAAGTGAGCTCGTAATACTCTCCCAACATACATTTTTAAAGTGTGATAGGTGTGAAATGCATCATATTTTAGGTTATATTTGATATGTGTTTAGCCACTTATTCGATTGTTTAGTATGTGTTTAGGGTAGAATTGTGTTAGTTTGTGACTTGTTTGTGTTTTAAGTGTTTTATAACTTAGAACAATCCTTTGAGCTTAAATATAATGTTTTTGAGGTATCTTGATGTGTTTGTTAGTGTTCCAGGGTAAAGATCAAAGAACGAAGGAGTTTTGGAGCAAATTGGGACCAATTGCATGGCTTACAATCGTGACAGAAAGGCCTAACATAGGCCATAATAGTGACCTGCATCGGGCATATGCACAGCCACTTCCAAACTTCTCATTTGGAGGGATGTTTTGGACTTTTCGAACCTCGAAAAAACCCTAGTTCAATGCTAAACACAAAAGAACATAAATAAAAGAGGGAGTTTTACATTCAAGTAATCTTGGAAACCCTAACGAATGAGAAAAAGAAGAGAGAGAGAGAAGAAGAAGGAGGAAGAAGTGGATCCTAACGTCATTGCTTCCTAGATTAGGTGGTATCCCAACACCACTGCCTTCATGATTTGTCTAACCTAAGTTCCATTTTCTCTTCAATTCCTTTTTCATTTAAATGCATAAAGTTGAGATGGATTGTATGGAAATGGATTTCGGTTTATTGATAACATTCGAGTTAATGTTGATTTAGTTATTTTTTTGTTTATTGGTTTGGTTGTTAAGATTGATTAATGTATTTGCTTGTTTTGGTAACAAACTGAGAGGGTGAGCTGGATTAAAAATGATTAGATTAACAAGACTTATATGATCTAATTGTCTACTCAATCAATCTAATTCGTAATTTCATAGAAAGAGATCCCGTGCAAGACCCGATTGTTTATTAGAGAGCTTTAGAACTAATTCGAATTGTGGGTAATTTGTGAATCGAGAGATTGCAAGTTTTATAATTCAACTAGGGTATACAATTTAGGGAATGATTATAACTCGAGAGAGAGAAATCAACCCTACGACTGTCTAGGATTGACATCCCATAAACACATAAAAGGCTAGGTTAGCATTAATGACAGATAAGATCCCCTTTCCCATGACTTAATTAATTCTCTTTACGAATTTCAATTATTGCATTATTCAATTATTGCTAGTTTGTTTAATCTAGTTTACTTTCTAGTTTAATATTTGAATTTGAGTCTTAAACAAAGTACAACCTAAATTAAATGGTGCCTAAGTATAATCTCTGTGGGATGATATCTGCTTTTTCCACAAGTAAAGACCCATATACTTACAATTTTTAGCGTAAAACAAGTAATTGGTTTTACAATCAACAAGTTTTTGGCGCCGTTTTCAAGGATTGTTTTGTTTAACATCTTGTTTTGTTTAGGTGACTTTATTTTAAGAGTGCTCGATACTTTTCCTTGTGTTTTTGCAAGTGCATGCACACAAGGAGCACGAGAAGGTCTAACGAGCTTAGGGAAGAAGAAATTTTAGAAATTTCAAGGCACGAAAGAGAGCTTTATAACTAATTAGAATTATGGGTAATTTGTGAATTGAGAGATTGTAAGTTTCATAATTAATTGGGGTTTACAATTTAGGGTTTAATGGTTATAACTTAAGAGAGAGTAATCAACCCTATGATTGTCTAAAACCAACACCCTGTAAACAAATAAATGGCTAGATTAACATTAATAGTGGGTAAAATCCCCTCTCTCATAATTTGATTAACTCTTTTGATGGATTTCCATTGTGACCAGTGAGACTGCTCAGTTTAATTCTGTTTTGTTGAAATTTTCGCTTTACGATTCTTGAATCAAATTCTTGTATTTACTTTTCATGTTCACTTGCGCAGTTTTTATTTCTTTTTATTCTTTTCTTTTAGCCTTAGACAACTTAGGATTAGGCTAGTACCCTCCTCGTGGGATCAACACCTCTTATACTATAATTATGACCGGTGCGCTTACAGTATTTAATGCTTATAAATTTTACAGCTCGAACAACTCGATCAAGTTTTTGGCACCATTGTCAGGAAAGCATACATTAGTTTAATTCTTATAGTATAAGGTTTTTCACCCAAAAAAAAAAGAAATTGGGCATAAAGTTGACGACATACCAACTTGGACATCACCAGAAAACAATGGGGAATCTCAAGAGTTGAACACAAAAAAAAAGATGGAAAGAACAATGGTGAAGGAAATACATCATGGAGAGTGACAGACCCTTATAGACATCATGAGGCCACAACTCAATGCCCATCGTCAAAGGATTACGCAATCACTGGTGCAAGTGAATACGTTCGATATCAAACCATCGCTACTAAACATCTTGCAAACCAACGTGCAATTGTACTGATTAGCCAATGAGGATCCCAATACTCATTTAGCTAATTTCTTATAAATTTACGACACCTTTTGATATATTGGGATGTTGGAGGATGTTATTAGGATAAGGCTCTTTCCCTTTACACTTAGGGGTCAAGCTAAGGTCTGGTTAAATTCTCTCCACCCATCCAACATCAAAAATTGGGAGGAGTTGGTGCAAGTTTTCTAGATAATTATTTCCCTCTAAACAAGAAAACAAGACTAGTAAAGGAAATTATCGATTTCCATCAAAATGATAAGGAGTATTTACATGAAGTGTGAGAGAGGTATAAGGAGTTGCAAAGGAGTTGTCCTCATTATAACCTACCCAACGAATTCTTATTGCAAACCTTCTACACTAGAGTTAATCCACCCACAGGGAGCACCATAGATGTAACTGCTGGAGGATCATTCATGAGGAAAACATTTGAAGCAAAACATAATCTTTGGATATCAGAACAAACTAGAAAGCAGTCAACATTTTGGGACCTAAGAGGAATGATTATTGCTGTAAATTCAACGACAACATTGCAGGCTGAGATTGACAACCTAACCGAGCAATTGAATAGCCTAAAAGCCACCTCTTCCTCTCTAATCACAATAATTCAAGATGAATATGAGTCATATGGACAAGAGAGCTATATCAAAGGTGATTGCTTCTCAGGGGAAAACGATAATATGGAGCTGTTGGCCCCTGAAATTTTGTTTCGTTAAATTAAGTATAATAGTTTATAGAATAAATGCATAGGAATGAATTGAGGGCATTTTTGGCATGTAATTTAAGTACCAAAAGAGCCTAAGCTTATAAGGAAGGGTAAAGTGGACTTTTGGGA
>JAOQMS010057929.1:0-26674 GCA_027563885.1 Erythroxylum longipes
CAGGGTCGCACACAGAGAGTGATGTGATCTGGGCTTATTCTCTCGGGCCTAATTTATTAGGCACTGAATAAATATATATGGATATATTTATTGGGCTAGATTGAATTAAGTTGTCGGGATTTTATTATATAAGATATAATATGGGCTGAAACTTATTGGGCTTCCATAATCCTAATAGGTTTAAGATTATGATATTCTTATTCCTAAGAAATAGGGACTAGGGTTTCTAAATAAACAGAGAACCTATGTCTTATTAAATAGAGACGAAAAAAAACCTTAGCCACCAGCTGTTCGTTCTTCTTCCGAGAGAAAAATTGTGCAGCGTTAAAAAAAAGGTGTTTTGGAACATGCTAGCACACATTAGCTGCTACCCCGATCGTTCATCCTCATATGGATACCGGTAGAGGACATTCGCATGTTGCAACATCTACAAATCTGAAAACAAATACCAATCTGCGTTAAGAGGTAAATCCGTACATGTTGTGTAGTTTTGGTTATACTTTTGTTGTGTAATATGGTCCATTCCGCTGCGTATTGTGAATACCCAGGCCATAGACGATCCAACAATCACCTAAGGTCATAACGCTCTTGTCGACTATAGTCCGGACTGACCACGGATGAAGTTGAGCTAACACTGAGGATTGGTGGGTGTGCGTGCTAGTTTGGCCGACTAGTGTTGACACACATGATTGTTTTGGCTTATCCTGAATATTTGTTTTCTAACGAGATTTAAATTATACAAGTTATATTTTTATGCTTTTGTGAACTAGAACTGGAACCTATGTTCACTGGATGAGTGATTAATAGGCTAGGCCTATATGGTTCCTAACCAGTATACGATGAGTCATAGGCTAGGCCTATATGTATGTTCACCTTGTAGGTTATTTATACCGTCTTGGTGTGTATCGAGTTGTATGTGTGATTTATGTTTTTTCCTGCTCACTGGGTACATAATGTACTCACCCCCTCCCCTTTCCAACCATGCAGGTTAATTTAGTGAGCTTGAAGCTCTGTGAGGATTCTGCGGTCATTTGACATTTTCGGGACATTACCACATGTAAGTAGTCTCTATTTTGTACTTTTGTTACATTGTGGCTCATGAACTGTTTTCTTTAGGTTGGTTATGTAAATATGCTTTACAATTTTATAAATTTGACTCTTGACTGTTTTATCATTGTAAAAGACCTAATGTATGAACTTTGATACTGTTGTTGAGGTTGCTTTGAGTGGACTTTAAAGTCTTGAAGTTGTGGTAAAATTTTTGGTGAGAATATAGAAGTGTTTTTAAAATTGTTTGCAAGTTTTGGGATTTTTAAAATATAGCCGTTGTGCTGCCCAAATTTTAAAAAAATAAAATAAAAGGGAAAGATATTCAGTTAGCCTTGCATAGTTGGATTAAGGACACCATTAGTCTCCTTTGTTCGGGTATGCGGCGGTTGTCATAGGCCTGATGTGGTACCGGGTCGTGACATATGATGGTGATCATATTGCTAAAAAATCACTATAAGTGACCTACATGCCCTCCAGGATGCCTATGTCACGAAACCAAGTAAGTTGTTTAAGAAACAAAAAGATATATGAGCACCAACATGCCCATGTTGGTGATAGTGTTAATTTCTGACTTCTTTTCCCTTATTTACAAAAAGTTACAAAATGATCCACGCCCATGTTAATGGCTAATGTGCCATCTTATTTTTGTTTTAACATGCTCTAAGTATATGCCTGTGTTCTAGCCTATATTAAACTTATCATAATATGTTCTATCCAACATGCCCATTTTTATCCTAACATACCCATGTTAAAGCGTAATATGCTTTTGTTCATTAAAATTATACCCTAAATTAGGTAACCGCAGGTGGCTATATGCCTTTTCTCACCTTAGTTGCACCAAATCTTATTAACCCATTTTTCCACTTTTCCTCCTATTCTTTCTAGCTAGGAAACAATATCTTGCTTTTCCTTTGTGTGAAATTTAAATTTCAAACTATTTTTCTTAAAGTTTGTACAATTTAAGGTATTTTTATACATTATTTACATTAAATTTGAGTTATTGAACAATATTTGGAGGAAATAAGTGCAATAATCACCATTATAGGAATTTTGAAGTTACTTAGGATTATCCATATAACTAGAAGAGTTTTAAAGTGTCAACTGAATTTCTTTAGGCAATTTTACATGTTGAATTCAAATTTTCTAAGGATTTTTGAATTTGTTTCGGATAAATTTATGTTAAATTGAATTCTTAAGGGGTTGTAAAGTGTTTCAAAATGAATTCAATTATATAGTTATTCATTTGTTGGATGAATAGTATTTTTATGGGTTTTAAAATTGTTTTGATTTATTTATTTATTCACGACAATTTTGTTTTTGTTTAGTTTTGTTTGAATTAGTTAGGTTATTAGTTAACTTAGTTATAATTTATTTAATCAATTGATATTAGAGAGTTTATATGTTTGATTTAGATATTTTGTTTTGTCAATGCCAATATACCCTATTTTTATAAATTATAATGGGGTTTATTTGATTTACTTGTATTTTTGTTATTAGTACGCGATTACTTAATTATGGTATTATAGTAAGGTGTTTTGTTTTGTTATAATTTGATTAATATATATATTTCCCTCCAATTCTAGAGATTGTTGTCTATTTTCATATTTCAAGGAATAATGAAAAATATGGAAAATAAACCAAAGCAACAACTAGAAAAGGAAGTGACTAGGAAGAGGAAAACAGGGAGAAATTGACAGTTCTTGGGAAAAACATCAAAATCAAAGTTACAAACCCAAAACACTTACTCATTTTCCTTACTTCCCAGGAATAGATAGACATAAGTAAAAAGAAACAACTTTCAAAAACTATAGCAAAAACTCAACATTCAATGCTTCAACTCATGGTCAATCAACAATCATTACCTTTAGAAACTGAGTAATCTAGAGGTAGACTTCGACAAAATGTGTTTAAATAGGATGAATTTATAGTTTCACTCAAATAACATTCATAATCATGACATTCTACAACTTGCATATCATTTCATTTCTCCACCACTAAGATTTATGTGCAAAATCATGAATCAAAGGACTTTTGAAGGTCGTAATGTGGGAAATGGTAAAGTGAGATGTATTTGGATAGTGTAGTGTAAAAGCCTTCAAAGCTAGTTAAGCAAAAGTAACACTCAATGCAACATCAAGCATAATAACTATCATCTATTCAACACTGGGTACCATCAGTTATGATGAACGCAAAAACTAGATTTTATGCTCAAATTCAAGCTCTCATACCACAAACCACATGAAGCATAAGGAATTATAAGGAATTACATATACAATCGATAAAAAACAATACATTATAACTATAAATAATGCAACAGCTATCTTATATGCATTAAACTTAAATCACTCATTCCATACAACTTTAGGAAGAAAAACTAATCATGAACAACTTTTTAAAAGAAAAGTATCTCCTCCTTGATACTTGTATCCCAAAAAAAATTCTTTTTTTTCTTTCTCTTTCTTTTCATTTAAAAACTGAAAGAAGCTACATCAACATGGGAATTTCATTGATATGACATAAAATAACATCCCAAGAGCACTTGATACTACATAAATTTATGTGAAACTATTTTTGCTTAGACTCAAAGTGATAAGCTTTCTAAAAAAGATTTATTTATACTTTGGTGCATATATCATAAGATTCAATTTTGTACATCCACCCATGTTTTTTAAATGATAGTTACTTAATAAGAGAAGTAGTTATCTAGGTATGGGTTTTCTTGTCACTATCTTGGCTCAATTATATGGTGTTATTATTGATGACCTAACCCCTGCTTTTTATGAGTATTTAAATCACATACATTTGAGGCGAGCTATGATCTTGGAGGTCTATACTATAGAATTTTGAGATATCAATTCAAAAATAAAATTCAAAAACAGGAAAAGACAGGTGAGTTTGAGTTTTGCACAGTAACAACAACAAGCCTCATAAAGTGAGGAATCTGAGGAGGAAGCAAAAGGATGGGAGATAATGTTTAGTAAAATGGAATAAAATAATAAGTTCTTAGAGGGTCATTTGGACAACATGAAGGCACATCTAAAAGAGGTTGTGCATCATCAGATTCAATAATGGTATCAAATGAAGAGAATGTTTAAATATTTTGTTGTTCAAGGTGTCTAAGTTCCCTCTCCAACACAATCACCACCCGAATCACCATACATTTTCATGATTTTACTTTCTAATTATTGTTATTTTTCTTTGTTTATATTGTTCGGTTTCCACATTGAGGACAATGTTGTTCAAATATAGGGACATTTATGGATTAGCATATTTTTTATGTGTGAAATTGGCATTTACTTGTGTTAGTTTTAATTAGGTTGACATAATGTGAAAATTTTATTACATGATGTATATATTGTGTGAATGTGTCAATGGCATGAATGGAATGGAATTGGCTTAGTTTCAAACATAGTCATTTAATTTTTAAAGGCATAGTAACTTGTACATTTTGTATGTTAAGTGTCTTAGGATGAATATGCATGTTAAGTAGGATATGAAACTTATTCTTTCACTTTATAACAATTGTTTGTATACATTTATAATTACATTCATTTAAATTGGTAGGCATCATTAGTACCCTTTCATTAGAGTGATTGAATAAGAAGAAATTTGGTATGCCAAGAATGTGAAAAAAAGTGTTAAATAAAGTTCCTATTCTGCTGGCACTTTTTAAGAAAATTAGGTTCAGAATAGAGCTAGTAGCCAGTTGAAAGTTATGATATAGCTAAGTAATATGGGGGGCATTCATGAAAAAATGTTTGTCTTCATGTCAAAAGGCTAGAATGAGACTCCAATCAAGCTAAACAAAAAATGTAACCTAGTTAAGTAATCGGGGAACATTCATGATAAGGTGTTTGCCTTTATGTCAGAAAACCAGGTGATCATTAAAGAAAATATAAAAAGGTGGTGCTTGAAATAAATTAAACCTACTGATCTTTTAAAAATAGCAAGAATTTTTATAGAGGTTAGTGACAGTTTGTATTTTTAATCAATCAATAATAATAAGTGTATGCTTACAAATGTCGTAGGTTTATGAATAAAAAACAACAACAACACCTAGTGATAGCAGGGTGTAAGGAACCATAAGTGTATGAATAGGGTGTTTACTATCTTGATTGATATGTATATTAAAATTAAAACTCTTAAACATCAAAGGAATAAGTTAGCACTTTTTAAGTGATTAATGTTTAAGGTTAAGTTAATTCTATAAGATTTGATGTCATTGTAACATTATTGCATTGTTGCATGATTGTGTATTGATGTATTTTTATGTTTTGTATATATGTGGATTTAGTTTTGCTTTAGGAAAAGAAAAGATTTAAGTTTTGGGATGTTGATAAGTGTATATTATAGTATGGTTTCTATGTGTTTAAGTGTATTTTAAAGTATTTTCTTATATGATAATCGTCTGTTTAAGATTGGGCTCTTATTTTCGATTTAATTGTTTGATTATTTTAGGAGAAGGATTTGATCGTTTCAAATGGTGTTTGGTATGTTTTTTAGTAAGCGGAAAAAAGAAAATTGAAGAAAAGAGGAAAATTTTGAAGAATGGAAGAATTCAAGATCTTAACTCCAGTCACGATTGTGATAAAGAGTAGGAAAAGGCAAGAGTCAGTCATAATCATGATAGGGTGTTTTCTAGCACATGAATTGTTTTATTATTGATATTTTAGGGCCATTTTAGGAACCAAATTAAGTGGTAATCCCTAGAAAAAACCCTAAAAGACATTAGAATTAAAGAGATCAAAGAGGAGACATTAAAAGCAACTCTAGATTTTCAAATTTTCCAAATCAAGACTCATAACTATTTTTCTTTCTTTTCTCTTCACATATTTCAATGTCTTGGATGAATATTTTGATTATTAGGATGTTGAACATGATTATGGGTTTTTAAATCCATATTAGGGATTGTTTTTGATCCGTTTTGTTAAAATTTATTCTCGTTGAATTCAATAGATATATCAATGCTTTGTGATATTTTTGTTATGCTTATACGTAGTAATAAATAGAGAGATAGAATCAAGTCATATATGTTAAGGTGTGTAACGAGAGTTGGCAATTTAATAGACCTACAAATATCAGACTAATAAATAATTAAAGAGAGATCTTAATTGCGAATTAATTATCTTTAGGATTGCTTCAAATCCAATTGAATAGTTAAGAGTAGGTTTGTAAATCGAGAGGTTTAAATTCTATTATTATTGATTTCAATTGGGATTACTTGGTTACATCTTGAGAGAGGGTAATCAAAAGCTTAGGATATCTAGGACCAAGTATAAATTGAATCAACAAGATAAAGGGAAGACAAAACAAGGATAGAATAACCCATAAGTTTCCATCATTGATTTAACTTTGTTCTTATTAATAATTTCAATTATTCAATTACTTAGTTTTATTAATTATTTCAATTTCAATTTCAATTTTCATTAGTTTAATTTATTTTATTTTAATTAGTTTGATCATTCATTACCTTAGATAAAGTGCATTCAAGTTGCTAGTTGACTAATTAATCATCGCGGGAATGATACCTTTTATATAACGACTTACAATCCGTATAATTACAGTATTGAAGTTTTTATATAAAATTTTCAACACCGGTCTTATTGGATTTTAAAATCATTGGGCATAGTATTGAAATCAATTAATACTAAACATTGTTTAGAATAGTTTTTAATTATAAAATAATCTTTCGATTTTATAAATTACAAAATAACTCTTTTCTACTTTATAATTTTAAAATAATTTAAAATTATAAATTTACTTGTAAAAATTTTGCTTTAATATGGTATTATAACATTTTTCATTGTACAACCCAGTATTGACCTGTTCCTATTAAAAAGATTGGTATCAAATTTTAAAATAATATTATGCACTTTTATTCTTTTTTTAGCCAATACAATGCATATTAAATTGTATTTTATGAAATACAAAACATTGAATTATGTATATGAGTTTATTGCTAAATACTATTAGAAAATGAAAGAATAACTATTATGGTAATCACTTAACATTATTGCAAGTATAACTAATACTTAGAATCATCTTGATCTAATTAGTGTGTTGAAATTTCAATTCAAAATAGTGTTAATAGTTTAGACTTCTAAATTGAAATAGTGTTAATAATTAAATGTTAGTTTTCACCACCAAATCTTATAGGGAAAGTCTTAGGCTCATTGCTCATATGGCTCCCTCACACAGTCTAGATTGGAACAAATTGATGATTTCTAAAGTCTCTTTTGTTGATGTAGCATTTAGTAATACTAACCAAAATAACTAGACTTACAACTATAACAGTAGTGAGTATAGGCAGATCCCACAGAGAGTTTGTGTAAAGATTTTGAAATGAAAGTAATTAGTGTTTAGGTTATGGTGGGGTTTTGTTAGTTTCCAATTAAGAAAATAAAATAATACAAAACTAACGAATACAAATTAAAGAAAACATTGAAAAATGATGAAAAGTGATGAATGTGTTAGGTACCCAGTCATCGATTCAATCTCGGCCTACACACAATTAAACATACTTCATTGAGTTATTATTCTCATGCCTCTCCTAAAAACTATTAATCGTAGGTTAAAAATAAACTTTATTAACCCTAGTTTTCCCTTGGATTGTGTTTAATTAAGAAGAGCTTATTAATTAAACCTAGCTATTGAACAACCTAAAACAAGCTCTTTACATTTAATTGGAAAATTGCATTACAAACTAGGAAAACAAATTAATGAAGGCAACAACCACACAAGCTTGGGTCATTTAACTTAGGCTATATTATCCCTAATGATTAAAAATCATTAGTTGCCACAAATGAATCAAAAACACAATAATTACATATTGCATTCGATTCTAGCAAGGGGTTCATACATAAAAATAATCAAATAGAGCATTCAATCATTCTTACACAATACCCAATTCAATAAACAAAAAATAACAAAATCAATTTCTAAGAGAGAAACAACAACACAATAAAAGAATGTTTAACTGGGTTGTTCAACGTCGATATCACCTCCGAACTGGGTCAGAGAAGTCTAGCCCTCCATGGGTCTCCAAAATACAAAGGATTGTCGCTCTTCATTCTCTTCTCCCCCAAAACCCACTAAAATGATTCATCAATCCATTCATCCTTCTTTCGTCACACAACATGTCTATTTGTATTAAAACCTAGGGTTCGGGAGAGCTAGCAAAAACTTATGACTATGATTGGCTTCCTTGAAGCTTACGGTCGTAATTAGCATCCTTGAAGCGCACGACCATGAGCTATTGTATGAGTCATGGGCATAACTAATGTGTCACGCCCATCACATCTTTGTCATAGTAATAAGAGATGACTCATGGCCATGACAAAATGATGCATAGATGTGAGGGATAAATGCCTCACATGTTCTTCATTTTATATATTTTCTTGTCTTATCTTGATCTAATCCTTCTCCTTCTTACTCCATAAAGACAAGTGAGTTTGAGTCTCAAGAAGACAACTCAAATATTGTGCTTTCGACTCACTTTTGCTCTTTCGTTTCCAAATTGTACCTAAAATCAAATATAAACTAAACTGACTGTCTTAAGAATTTTATAACATGAATCAATAAGTGTTTTGGAATAAATGTATAATCAATTAAAAAAATATTAGTTTCCCACAAACTTAGCTTTTGAATGTCCTTGGGCAAAACATCATAATCAAAATCACATAACCAAAACATTTACTCATTTCCCATATTTCCCAAGAATATATAGTCATAAGCAAAGATGAATAACTTTGAAAAACCATATAAAGAACTGAACATTTAACACTTCTACTCATGATCAATCAATAATTATCACCTTTAGAAACTGAGCAATTTGGAGGTGGACTTTATAAAATGTGTATAAGATAATTTTATGGGTACACTCAACACCATTCATGATCATTACTTTCCATGAATTTATATATCGTTTCATTTCTCCACCACTAAAATTCTCATGCATAATCATAAATCAAAGGACTTTAAAGGTTGTAATGTGGGCAAGGGTAAGGTGAGATGTATTTGGGTAATGTAGCATAATAGCCATCAAAGCTAGTGAAGAAAAAGTAACACTCAATGAAATATCTAGTGTAAAAATGAACAGTCATTCAAAACTGGGTACCATCATCTATGATGAATGCAAAAACTATGTTTCACAGCTCAAATTCAAGCTCTCACACCACAAACCACATAAAGCATAATTAATTAGATAGGATCACTCATAAAAATTGATGATGACAATACATTAAAACTACAAGGAGTGAACCTTCCAAAACAACATCAACCTCATATGCCTTATACTCAAGTCATCCATTCCATGCAACTTTAGGAGGAGACATTAATCATAAATAACTTTGCAAAACGTTTACATTTCCTTTTGGATACTTTTATTTAAATAATTTCTTTTCTTTTCTTTTGGATTTGCTTTTTGTTTTATTTTGCTTTTCTCTTTTTTCTTTCTTTCTTCTTCTTTTTTTAATAAAAATTGAAAGAAACTACATCAACATGAGAATTTCATTGATAAAACGTAAAATGGAATCCCAATAATTATAACCATCCCATAAATATGTACACCCCTAAGATTTTACTTTTGTACATTTATAATTATCAACGATTAACAAATGCTCCACTAGCTTTAAGGCCTGGGTAAGACATTTGGTTAAGTTTAAAGCATATAATGTGGTTAGCATAAAAACAAATGGCAAATAAAACTCAAGTGGGATTATCAAAAGGAAAATCATATAGATAGGTAGGCTATTTGGTTTATGTAGCTTATGAAACAAAGAATGCCCATATCATTTCCATGTTCATGCATGTGATAAAATGTGATCTTGAATAGAAAATCAAAGTGAAGTTAGGATTTACATGTTATAAAGGTCACAATAACTAAAAGACAATGAGACTGATATGGAAATCTCACTGGCTTTTGTCTACCACTAGTTACTACTCTTTTAAAGAGAATACAAATTGACCAATCACAAGAGTAAAAGTACATACTAAGTTTCCATGGATTCGTTTAGACAATTAACTCTCTAATTATGACTACATAGTCCTAAAGCAATGGAAAAAGAGAAATTGTTTATTTTTTGTTTGATTCTGTCTCTCTTTGATTGAAAACTTAAAGACAAATAAGAAATAAACAAACTTAAAAACCTACAAGCATATAAGAAATAAATGCGAAAATGTAAGGAAAAGAAATAAACTTCCCTTGGTTTGCCTCCCAAGCAGTGCTTTTAGTTATTATTGCTACCCTGACTCCTCTTTTTCTTTATCATATGAAAAAGTTATGATCTTCAAGTGTCATTGATAGTTATTGGTTACATTATGTTTTAGTGGGTAATTTACTATGTTTTTAATGTTAATCAAATGATTTGTGCATGTTAGGTCTAGAATTATGTTAATGTGATTATATGTTTGTGTTTTTGAATGTTATATGGTTTAGAGTATGTTATTGGGCTTTAATTTTGTGCGTTTGAGGTATTTTAATGTGTTTGTTAGTGTTTGAGATCAGGTCAAGAAGATCAGAGATGTTTGGAGAAAGCTTAGAGGAAGACTCAGGGTTATGTTGTGACATTCTAGTCACAATCGTGGCAGAAGCAACCCAGACATCACCACGATTGTGATTGAATAGGCTATGATCATGACAAAAGCTAATTTCATAGGTCATGATCATAGTAGATAGGCCATGATCATGACAGAACCTCATTTTCAAGGTCTACGATCATGGCAGGTAAGAGCGATATAAACGTAGCGATCTGCTTCTATTTTATTATTAGAGAGTCATTTTGGACCTTTTGGCCTAGGTAAAACCTAGTTTTTACCTTAAAAGGCAAAAACACTATAAAAGGAGAAGAAAATGACCTAATGGAAGAGACTCCATCTTACCCATTAAAGAAAGGGCCAAGGAAGAGAAAAAAAAAAAGAAAGGAGGAGAGAAGAAGAAGAGAAGGAGTTGTTGCAGTCACCTTCAACCATCCTTTCCAGGTTAATTTCTTATTTCATCTTTGTGTTTATTTCATATAATGTATAAAATGGATATGAGAATTATAACGCCCCAACATATACCTGGAAGTATTATAGCATGTCTAAGGTATATTAATAAGTGAACATAATGAATTAAGTACATCTAAGTACAGTAAGAGATATAATGGTACTTAATGTAAAAGACAAGGGTAAATGGATAATTTATTCACTTTGGCATGAACATACATACTTAGACATGAAATATGTATGGAAATTTTTGATATGTTTGCTTAGATTTATGAATGTGATGTTAGGGGAATTGATAAAAGAAGTATTCCATAAGTAAATGGGATGTTTTTGGTTAAATTGGATGTATTTTAATGTTGCTCTTGCGTGATAAGACCGAAGTTAGTTGATTTGAGATGTGTACCTCACTGAATGGATAGGTTCCACTGAATAGATTTCTATAATTTGACCATATCTTGGTCTGTAGGCCTCCAAATTGGATAATTTTAATTGGATATTAAACTAGAGACATAGGCTAAAACTTTCATAAAGGAACTAAAATTTGTTGCTACCTCTAGGAGTTCTAAATTCTGGTTTAAAGTTGAGTTCTTGCTACTGTCCTTGTTTTCGAACAACATGTAGTGTTTTGGGTATAACTCTCGAAATAATTAACCAAATTGCATGAAATTTATGCCATTAGAAACTTAAGACATAAGGGAATGAAATAAATTGATAAGATTATAGGCCAATGTGGGAATTAAAGTAAGAAGAAGGACCAATGTGCATTTTTCATAAAGTTAACTTATGGACCAATAAGATTAAAGCATACGTGTCTAATAGAATTGTAACGTATGCTTCGATAGAATTGTAACAAATGCTCCAATATAATTGTAGCACATGAACTAATAAAATTGTAACATGTGGTCCAATATAATTTTAACACAATGTCCAATAAAATTGTAATATGTGGTCCATTGGGATTGTAATTTATTGTCTAATAGGGCTGTGACATATGGTCCAATGGGATTAAAACATGTGTAAGACTAGAAAATTCACAAAAAGGCATATGAAGAGGGAATATGGACAAAAATTTTGATAAATTAACTTTAGATTTTTCTCCTTTCCATTTCACCTTCTTCATCCCATCATTTTTCACTTGGTGATTCAAGCAAAGCCAGAGAGGAAGGGAAGGAAAAGCATTCGAAGAACTACTTTACCAATTTTAAGGTTTGGGACTTCACTTGGCTAATTGCTGTATTTGTATATATTTTAATGTGTAAAAAAATTCATTTGGATGTGGAATGGTTTTTGGGATGATGATTTGGTGTTATTTTGGTGTTATCCTGTATAGAATTGGTTGAATAAGACAAGAGAGTATCGTGTAGTGGAATTCTATCTAGGGTTTTTTGAACTAGTCACATTCTTGGGGTCATAAATCAGCCTACAGACCTCTAAATTTGAGGGTTTCAGTTGTATACGAAACCTAAAAAATAGAATAGAAATCTATAGAGGAGACTATAAGTTAATTATGTCTTTATTATGTTGTAAATTGGGATAGAAAATGGTGACCTGATGCTACCCCTGTTTTGGAACAGCGTGTGATATTTGGTCTATATTTCATATGTTAGAGTTCCAAATGGCCTAATATTTAGTGTTTTGGAAAATAAAGACATAGATGGAAAATTTTCTAGAAGATCATGAATCCCATTTCTGACTTTTTCTATACAAATATTAAGGAACAACTAGAATCAGTCATGTGATTTGTTCCTGGACTGATAGTTTGCTTATTTTTAGACCACTTTGGGGTTTAGCTCAAATTGCACTATTTTAAGTTTGTTTTTGTTTTCAATTTTTACCGAATCTTATCTAAACCTTTTTGAATGTGTCTGAAAATTTTCGAACACCTAGAAACAAATGAAATAGAACTTACCACATGTGAATTGGGAGACAAAACATTGGAATATAAGATTCATAATGCATTCAAAGAAAATTTACATGTACACAAATGATTTGTATACATAGTCATTACTCATATGTGTATAGTATGATTATACAAGTATGATTTTGATACCCTTCTAATGGTGGTAAGCCATAAACTACATGTATGAACGCAAATATATATTTTATGACTCGAAATGTATATCATATGATTTGTTAATATATGAATCGTAAAGTTTGCAAATAGTTAAAGGAAATGTTATAGTTCTTGCTTTATTATCTTGGTTATGGATAGACAGGCATGCCTATAGGGTTACAGTACAGCTGCTATAGTTTGACACTACCAATGTCCACAGTTCGATACCTTCAAGTATCCACATTTCGATACCTTTGGGTATCCACAGTTTGATACCTTCGAGTATCTATAGTTCGATACCTTGAGGTATCCATAGTTTGATATCTTTGGATAACACCCATTATCCACACCCACAGAAAATGTGTAGGTCTAACACAGAAAGTAAAGTAAAGAGATATACATAAGAAATATAGTATGACAATATAAATAATCAGTATATAAATGTGCATTTGCATTTGTGTTAATAATTTGTATCATTGAATGTTGAATATCAATGTTTAAGTTTTGAAGGTGAATTTATGGTATATGAAAAAAATATTGAAGCATGTTGCATTATTTATTTGATTAAGTATGCCATCATTATTTATATTTGTGTAATGTTTATGAATGTATGTGCTTGGTAGATGACTACTATGAGTGATCATCATTATTTATATTTGTATAATGTTCATGAATGTATGTGCTTGGTAGATGACTGCTATGAGTGATCATCCAAATTGAGTGTTTCCCCACTAAGCTTTCAAGCTTAGAATGGGTGTTAATACATGTAGGTCCAAGTCATAGAAGTGAGGTACAGGGAACATCTGTAGGGACCAAGGCCAACAGATAGAACAAAAGTACTTTTGGAATGTGTTTTTACAGATGATTGCACATGTAATGACGAAAGGAAATTCTATGTTTTCTTTTGGATTACCATGCAAATGTAAAAATGTTTTACTACTGTTAAATGATAATGTGAAGCATTAGGGAGTTTTGTAATGTGTATATGTATAGCATTGAACTTAAATGCATATGGTGAATGTAAGTATACCAAATTAAGTGCTTCCCCACTAAACTCTCAAGCTTAGCGTGGGTGTTAATATGTTCAGGTCCAAGTCATAGGAGTGAGGTACAGGGAACATCTGTAGGGGACAAGGACAACAAATAGAAGAAAAAGTACTTTTGGAATGTGCTTTTAGTTACAGATGATTGCACATATAATGATGAAAGGAAATTCTATGTTTTCTTTTGGATTACCATGCAAATGTAAAAATGTTTTACTAATGTTAAATGATAATGTTAAGCATTAGGGAGTTTTGTAATTTGTATATGTATAGCATTGAACTGAAATGCAAGTCGTGAATGTATGTATAGGAAATTGGTTGCCTTATGTGTGGATGGTTGTAGGTTCTGTATAGGGGGTGTTACAAGGATGATGACTATTTGTCGGATGTTCTAAACTTCATTTTGGATTTGTTCTTGAATCAATTATGATTTGATTTCTTTTGATGTTAATGTTTCGAGTATTGTGATTGTTTTTCACTTTTGCATACTTTGGTAACAAATTGAGAGAGTGAACTGATAGTAACATGATTAGGTTAGGTAATGAGAGTTAATATTCTAATAGATCATATAAATAATCAAACCGATAATATTGTGTGTGAGGACTCGATTGTTTATTAGAGTGCTTAAAAACTAATTAGACTGTAGGAAGTTTATTAATTGAGAAATTTCAATTTCAAAACGTCATATTCAATTAGGATTATGATTTAGGTTTAATGATTAGGTGTTAAGGGAAGATAATCAACCCTTTGAAATTATAGGACCGATACCCTTTAACTTAAAAGTAATTAAAGTAGAAATTGACAATAGGATAAATCCCATCTTCTCATAATCAGTTATTCTTCTCTTGTGAGATTTCTTGATTCTTAAGTGGGTGTGCTTAATTTTGATTTCTTTGTGTTAATTTTAGAATTTCATTTTCAATCAATCCATATTCAATTACTTAATTTTTTGCTTACTTTTTATTTTCATTTTAATTACAATTTTAGACCTTAGATAAAGTTAGGATTCAATTAGTTCACTAATTCCCATTAACACCTCAACTTCTATGCTTACGACCCATGTACTTGAGGAATATTGAGGGTTTAATAGAACTAAAATTGCTCAATAATTTTTTAGCGTCGTTGCCAAAGAGTTAGTTAGGATTAGTTAGATTCCTTTGGTCTAATTAGTTGGATTCCTTTAGTCTAAGGAATTCGCCTCTCTTGTGTCCGTGTAGTTGCATAAATAGAAGAGTTACTAAGAGTTCAAGTCGAATCGCCAAAACCTTAGCACTTGAAATTACCCATTTAGAATGAGCAATTCAATGAGCTAGATGCCAAGAAGAAGAAATCAAAGAACCAATGGTGGAAGAATTTCAATAAGAATTCAATCAAGGAGGAAATCAAGGAAACTAGCCATGAACCCTTATGGATTTCAATAGATTGGGGTTCAATGCTGCAAATCAAGGCATGACTTGACCACCGGTTCAAGTAGCCTCATTTAAGATTAAGCCTGCCTTACTAAACATGCTGCAAGTAAATGTGCAATTCTACGGATTGGCTAATAAGGATCCTAATGCTCTTATAGTTAATTTTCTATAAATATATGACACTTTTTGATATCATGGGATGTCGAAAGATGCCATTAGGATGAGGCCCTTTCTTTTTACGCTAAGGGATAGAGCTAAAGTATGGTATCATTCGCTAAATTCTGCAAATATCACAACTTGGGAGCAGTTGATGCGTGAGTTCTTAGATAAGTACTTCCCTCTCACGAATTCTACAAGCTAATAAAAGAAATCATGAATTTCCAATAAAATGATAGGGAGTCACTTTATGAAGCATAGGAAAGGTATAGGTATTTGCAAAGGAGGTGTCCTCACCATAATTCACCCTAGGAATTCTTACTATATACCTTTTATAATGGAGTTACTCCACCCACATGAGGCACCATAGATACAGCATCTGGAGGATCTTTAATGAGGAAGACATTTAAGGAAGTAGAGAAGTTATTAGAGGAGATGATGAATAACTGTTATCTTTGGATGATGGACAGAACTACACAACACATAACTCTCCAAGAGCAAAAGGAAGTTGTAGTTGTTGAGTTAATAACAGAAATCCAAGTCAAAATCGACAGCTTAATAACGTGAAAGCCTCCTCTTCAACTCCTGTTAAAGCAATTAAACAGAGATGTGAACTATGTGGACAAGAAAACCATAATACCATCGAATGATTTCTTATGAATAGTATGGTTGAGAAGGGGGAAACAATCCCTACTTAAACACATACAATCATTGGTGGAAAAAACACCACCTGAACTTTTCTAGTCAAACAATACAAGAGGTCAATTCTGACCTCAAAGGCTACCTGGATTCCAATAGGTGAAACCTAATTCCACAAACTCTTAAGTTAGATAAAATCTTGGAAAAGATTAGTAGTATGGAGGATGCTCACAAGAGGTTGGAAGGAAGATTTGAACAAGTCACAAAGAATCACACTTCTTCCATCCACAACTTAGAAGTCCATATGAGCCAATTGGCAAATGCATTGTCTACACGAAATGCGGAGAGCCTTCTAAGCAATACAGAAACAAATCTGAAGGAAAGAATAATAGAGATCACCCAGGCCACCGAAAAGAAGTTCAATCAAGTTGAACAAGAAAGGGAAGAAGAAAATAAAAGGGCTAATGAAAATTCCTTACAAAGTAAATATAACTTGACGAAAATCAAAGAGTATCAACCTACAATTCCATACCTATCGTAGTGTAGAGAAAGCCAAAAGAGGAAGAGTTAAATAAGGTTTTTGATATAATAAAGCAACTAAAAACACAACTTTCCATTATGGAATTTGTAAAAGAGAAGTTAGTAAACAGAGAGGAATCGAAGAAGTCCAGAGGTGAAGTATTAAGGAACGAGAATTCCAATAAAGTGGCTGCACTACCATAGACATAGGAGCTATGATATGTGGTTAAATGTTGATTCATTTGATATACTAAACTTAGTGATTAATGCCTTAGAAATGCTTAGGCTACCCACTTTATGTCATATTTGATTTTAGGTACATTTCGGAAGTAAAGGAGCTAAAGTAACTTGAAAGCATGTTCATTGAAGCAACCTTTTCCATTTCCATATTCACTTGTCTTTATAGAACAAAAAATGATAAATACTAGAGCAAGTAAAGACAAGAAAATCAAGATGATGAAGCTGCATGGATATTCCATATGACAACCCCATGCAACATGTTTTATAGGAATTAAATGAAGATAAGATTTAGCTAGAAGAGAAGCAAAAAATAGCAACACAATATGAAGGAGATGCTATCGCAGATACACACACACGTCAAAATGATGTAGCAGATAAAAATAAAAAGGATTGCATGAATGTTTATGAAAACTCAACAAAACAATGTTTGTGTTCAGGCCAATGCAGACAATGTCTACGTTTAACATAGAAAAATGGTTTTTAAAGATTGAAATGCACAGTAACGTGAGGCATGAACAGTAGAGGTGGACTAAAAATTAAATGAGAAAATAGAGAGGAGCGCAAAACAGTAAGGTGGAGGCGCTTAGTTATCTCTTCAATCTTTCACCATCAAAGTAGTTATGGAGAAGATGATTAATGCTTCGAGCATAAAAATGGAGATGGAAGGTTGGCTTCCTGACACCGGTTCAATGGGAATATCAACGCCAAGTCACGGTTAAGTTATTTTCATCATTCTAAAGTTGTAATTTCTTTTAGAATTATTATGTTGTTGGTATTGATTTGATCAGGTTTTGGGATGAATGATATTAATAAGTTATTTTGGTTGTTCTATTTTGAACCTATTACTAAAACATTGAATGTAATTGGTAATCTTTACTTTTGATGTTTATGAGTAGCATCTAATGATCCCGTATAGTTAAAAACAACATAACTTGGGTTAAATAACCTGAATGTCTGAGGTTACTGCTTATATTGATCATTTTTCAAATTGTAATATGGTTTAATTGATGATCATATCTTAATTAAACAAAACCTAAAGGAAAACTAAGATTAGGAGAGCGTTCTATTACAGATCGATAGTCTAAAGAGAGTTGTAAACACATTAGGATGATGAAATATGCTTGATTGTGTTTATGTCGAGATTGAACCTAGAACTGGACCTTACGTATATTTGACAGTTTAATCATTTTCGGTCACTTGTTTTAATTTGTTTTTGATAGTTTACTTTTATTTTTTTATAAATTGCTAAAAATCCAAAACCCCCCTTTTTATATTTTCCTTGGATCAATTACTTTCGTTACAGAAATTAACCAAACATTCATTGTAGATTCGATCCTGACTCACCATAACTACAAATTTTAGTGTGCAGAGTCAGGTAAATTTTGCAGTGCATTCGACACACTCTGTCAAATTTTGACACCGTTGCCAGGGAGTGTGGTAGTTTAATTTTTGTATTTGATTTTTATTTGTGTTTTGTGAATATATTTTTTTATAATCATTCTTTTTTTTACTTATTACTTGTTAATTTTTAATTGTTTTTTGGTGTTGATGTATGGTAGTAACCAGATCTCCTCATAGAGAAATTGAGCAACTTGATCCGGAGATTCAAAGAACATTTCGGAGATTGCATAGGGAAGGTCAACTTTGGTAGGTGAATTGGAATCAAAATTCGAAGACAAGATGGAAATTTTGAGAACTCTAAAGGAGTTAGCTGCACCTGATTTAACTCAAAGACCATTATGCATAACATTTCCAAATTTCACTGAACGTGTTACCTTTGAGTTAAAATTTAGATTAATTCATTTGCTGCCTAACCTTAATGGTCTTGCAAGTGAGGATGCACATAAGCATCTTAAGTAACTCGATGTGGTGTGTTTGAGCATAAAGTCGTACGGGGTGATCAATGAGTAGATCATGTTAAGGGCCTTTCTGTTATCACTCAAAGATGCAATAAAGGATAGGCTATTTGACTTACCAGTTCGAAGTATGAATACTTGGTTAGAGATGAAGAGATTATTCTTGGAAAAATATTTTTCGGCCTCAAAGACAATAAGTATTTGAAAGGAGATATATGGTATCAAGCAGCACAACAGAATATCTCTTTACAAGTACTGGAAGCAGTTAAAGAAGTTATATGCTAGTTGTCCACACCACAACATACCGGAGCAATTTCTGATCCAATATTTTTATGAAGGATTGCTACCGATGGAAAGGAGTTTGGTTAATGCGGCAAGTGGTGGGGCACTTTGTAAGAAGACTCCCATTGAAGCTAGGATATTACTGGAGAGAATGTCCATTAATGATGTTCAATGAGTAAACGTGGTAAGCACTTTATCCATTGAACGTCGTTTAGATGAACTAGCATCTTTTGTGAGACAGATTGCAGTTGGATAGGCACAAGTGAAATTATGTGAGATATGTTTAAACACGAGCCATCTAACTAATGAGTGCCTAACATTGTAAGAAGGGAGTATGGAGTACATGAATGCTATAGGAGGGAACTTCCCGAACCAATATAACTCGTACCTGTAGACGTATAACCTAGGTTAAGGGGATCACCCCAATTTGAGTTATAGAGGGAACCGACAGTAAATTTACTTTCAAAATCGGTCACAAGGAGCACAACAATTTCAGCTAAGGGCACAAAGGAGTACAAGACGCCCCTTCTTCCATTTCAGGTAATGCTCTAGATGAATTTATTAGGGTTTCTACTGCTAACAGTCTTTAGTTTTGGTGAGATATGCAGCAGCTTCAATAGAGTATGCAACAACTTAATCAGAGTGTATAGAAAATCCATCAGGAATCAAAAGCAAGCACATAAAATTTGGAAAACCAAATAGGTCAGATGGTAGTAAGGCTCAATCAATTAGAATCGAAAAGTGGAGGAAAATTGCCATCCCAATCCGAGGTAAAGAATGTCAATACTATAACCCTGAATAGCAAAAAGGAGATAGAGGGTCCCAAAAGAACCCCACAATGGATTGCTACCAAGGAAGGGATCGAGAAGGAATTGGGAAAGGAAGAAAATCCATCATCGACTACGAAGGTAAATTTCGAAAGTCCCACTATTATTAAGAGTAGCCCTCCACTTTTTTCAAGCAGATTGATAAGACAAAACAAGGAGGAGAAGGACAAAGAAATATTAGAGAACTTTCGAAATGTAGAAGTTAATATACCTTTGCTCAAGGCAATTAAACAAGTACTAAGGTATGCCAAATTCCTCAAAAAACTATGTACACATAAGAGAAAACTAAAAGGTGATGAGAAAGTGATTATGGGTGAGAATGTGTCAGTGGTATTCAAAAAGAAGATGCCTCCAAAATACTAGGATCCAGACACGTGACCTTCTGATGTGCAGGTACCAGAATTGGAATTGTAGCCACTTTCTAACGTGCAGGCACCAGAATTGGAATTTAAGCCACTCCCTACACTTTTGAGGTATGCCTATTTGGGAGATAAATAGACTCTCCCAGTTATCATCTCGGTGGGAGTTAACTTCAAATGATGAGGAGAGGCTGGTTCAAATGCTGAAAGAGCATAAGAAGGCCATTAGGTGGACTATTGCACATATCCAAGGGATAATTCCTTCCATATATATGCACCACATTTTGTTAGAGGAGGATGCAAAATCCACAAGGCAAACTCAGCGTAGGCTAAATCCTCCAATGATGGAAGTTATGAAGAAGGAGGTGCTGAAACTTCTTGGTGTGAGGTTTATCCACCTAGTTTTTGATAATAAATGGGTAAGTCCTATCCGGGTGGTTCCAAAGAAGTATAGAATCACTGATGTGACAAACCAGGAAGGTGAGTTGGTCCCCACATGAGTGCAAACTAAGTGGCAAGTATGTGTTGGTTATAGATAGTTAAATTTTTCTACTCATAAAGATCACTTTCCCTTTCCTTTTATTGATCAGAGGCTTAAGAGATTCGCTAGTTATGACCATTATTGCTTTTTAGATGGCTTTTCAAGTTATCTTTAAATCCTAATCACAACAGAAGATTAGGAGAAAACTATATTTACATGCCCATTTAGTACATTTGCCTACCAAAGGATGCCATTCGGATTATGTAATGCATCCACCATATTCCAAAGGTGTATGGTAAGCATTTTTTTCGAATATGTTGATAAGATTATCGAGATATTCATGGATGATTTTAGAGTGTATGGATCTTATTTTGATGAATGTCTTAAGAATTTTTCCATTATCTTGGATAGATGTACAGAAACTAACCATATGTTTTATATGGTGGATTAAGGTATAGTTTTCGACCATGTGATATCTACTAAAGGTATTGAAGTAGATAAGTCTAAAGTTGGTCTTATTTCTTCTTTTCCTTACCCTCTACTGTAAAGGAAGTGCGTTCTTTTCTTGGGCATGCAGGTTTTTATCGAAGGCTCACTAAAAACTTTTCAAAGATAGCCATACCACTATGCAAACTTCTTTAACAAGATGTTTCCTTTGAGTTCGACGAGAACTGTAAGGAAGCATTCAAAATACTTAAGGAGCTTCTGACATCCCCACTGGTGATTCAACCACCATATTGGAACCTTCCCTTTGAGATCATGTGTGATGTGAGTGATTATATAATGACAGCAATTCTAGGACAAAGAGTAGGAAAAGCTTTACATGCCATCCACTGTGCTTCAAAAACTCTAAACCCAGTTCATCTGAATTATTCCACTACTGAAAAAGAATTGTTATCTGTGGTTTTTACTTTGAAAATTTAGATCGTATTTGCTTAATGCTAAAGTGAAAGTTTATTTTAACCATGTAGCTTTACGATACTTGCTCACAAAGAAAGAAGAAAAATCGAGGCTGATCAAATGGATTCTCCTCTTTTAGGAATTTGACTTAGAGATCAAAGATAAAAAGGGGGTAGAAAACATAGTGGTGGACCATCTCAGCCGTTTGATAAAGGAAGAAAATGATATCCCTCTACGAGAAACCTTTCTAGATAGCAATTATTTTCTGCTAATGCAACACCACCAAGGTATGCAGACATTGTCAATTTTTTAGTTACTAATAAATTACCTATTGGTTTGTCAAAGGTTTAGAGGGATAAGCTACGAAGTAAAGTGAAGTATTACGTATGGGATGACCTGTATCTTTTGAGGCACTACACAGATCAAGTTATCAGGAGGTGTGTACTGGAAAATGAATCATCGTCAATTTTAGTCTTTTTCCATTTGTACGCTTGCAGAGGACATTTTGGAGTGAAAAGGATAGCTCATAAAATTCTAAAGAGCGGATTCTACTGGCCAACATTATTCAAAGATGCATATACCTTCTGCAAATCCTGTTATAGATGCCAACGGTCAAGTAACCTATCCCATAAGGATCAATTTCCGCAAGTAAATTTTTGACGTTTGGGGCATTGATTTTATAAGACCTTTCCCTCCATCTTTTGGCTTTATTTATATATTGCTTACAGTTGTTTATGTTTATAAATGGGTGGAAATCAAAGCCACTAGGACTAACGATGTAAAGATTGTTGCAAATTTTATTAAGGCTAATATTCTTTCTAGATTCGGGATATCGAAAGCCATCGTTAGCGATAGAGGAACCCACTTATGCAACAAGGTGATGGGAGCAATGTTCAAAAAATATCACATTATGCAGAAAGTTTCTACTATTTACCATCCCCAAATCAATGGGCAAGCTGAAGTCTCAAATCAAGAAATCAATTTAATCTTTGAGAAAACTGTGCAACCTAATAGGAAGGATTGAAGTGTAAGATTGGAAGACACACTATGGGCCTACAAGACGGCTTACAAAACACTAATTAGGATGTCACCATATAGGCTAATGTTTGGGAAGCCATGTCATCTTCCAAGGGAATTACAACATAAGGCATATTAGGCTATCAGAAGATGCAACATGAACTTGGATGATACGGGAGTGCATAGGAAGTTTCAGCTTCAAGAGTTAGAAGAGATAAGGAATCTTTCTAGGTAAGTTGTGTTCTCGTTGGGTTAGTCTATTTGTTATCACTCATGTCTTTCCTTTTGGTGCAGTAGAGATACAAAGCCTCAAATTGACAAGAAATTCGAAGTGAATGGTCATCGCTTAAATTCATATTATGAGGGAACAGATGATTGGGAGTGTTGTTGCTAGAGGATGTGACTGGTGTCACTTGATGCACACAACTGGAGGTCTAGCCAATGACGTTAAACAAAGGCACTGCTTGGGAGACAACCCAAAGGGAGTTAATTTCTATCTTTTACATTTTTGTTAATTGCTCCATTTTTTGCATTTGATTTTACATTGAGGACAATGTAAGTATTAAGTTTGAGGATGGGGTATATTAGTTTTTATGCATGTTTTTAAGCTTAATTGTAGCTTATGTGAATTCTTAGGCAGTTTTCAAATTCTAAAGAACAAATTCGAAAATTTTATTGATTTCTATTGCTTTTTAGATTATTTAGTCATAATTAGAGAGTGAATTGATTAGTAAAATCCATAGAAAAAATTGGCATGTAATTTTGCTCTTGTGATTGGTTAATATGCTTTATTCTTAGAAAAGCAGTGACTAGTGGTAAACAAAAAACAACTAGTGAGGTTCTGAGTTGGATTAGACTGACAAAGTTATATCAATCTCACTATTTTGTTTGTTATGTGTGACCTTCTTGACATTTACATCCTTACTTTGTGTTAATTTTCTATTCGAGAACACATTTTTATCACATGCATTTTTATGAAAATGATTAGGCATTCTTTGTTGATTGCGAGCTACATTAGCCAGAAAACTACCCAACTATGTGATTTCCTTTGTTAACCCCCTTTGAGCTTTATTATCATTTTCTTTTGCGTAAACCACATTACATGCACCTAACCAAATGCCCTACCTAAGTTTTAAAGCTAGTGGAGCATTTGTTAATTCTTGATTAATGTGATTGTATAAAAACCTAAATTTAGGGGTATACATAAATGTGGGTTAGTTATATTTGTTAAAATTCCATGTTATGAATCCTATGTTGATGTGACTTCTATCACTTCTACTTTTGAAAAAAAGAAAAAGAAGAAGAAAAGAAAAAAATAGAAAAATGTGAGTTTTTATAAAAGTATCAAGGAGGAAATATAATTGATGTGAAAAGTTGTTAATTAATAGTTTATCCTCCTTAAGTTGTATTGATTAGGCATTTGAATATATTGCATATGAGGTGAAATGTTGTTTTATATAGAGCACTTTTTATGTTATGCTGATGTGGCTTATGGTATGAGAGCTAAATTGAGTTATGAAACATAGTTGTTGCATTCTTTATGGCTGACGGTACCCAGTTTTGAATACATGTTAACTTGCACTTTTGATATCTCATTAAGTGTTACTTTTGCTTCACTAGCTTGATGGCTTTTATGCTACATTACCCAAAATACAACCCACCTTATCCTTACCCACATTACAACCTTAGAAAAGTATTTAATTCATAATTATGCATGTGACTTTTAGTGGTGGAGAAATGAAATGATATGCAAAGTTATGGATTGTTATGATCATGAATGTTGTTTGAGTGTACCATGGAAATATCTTGTTTAAACACTTTTTATCCAAGTCTATCTCTAAATTACTCAGTTTCTAAGGTTGGTGAATATTGATTGATCATGAGTACAAGCTTTGAATGTTGAGTTTTTGCTATAGGTTTTGAAAGTCATTCATCTTTACTTATGCTTATCTATTCTTAAGAAATGTGGAAAATGAGTCAAAGTTTTGGTTTGTGATTTTGATTTTGATGATTTTCCTAAAGTCTGTCAAAAGCTAAGTGTGGGGGAACTTGATATGTGCTTAAATGTTAATTCATTTGATATACTACACTTAGTAATTAATGCCTTAGAAGTGTTTAGGATACTCACTTTATCTCATATTTGATTTTAGGTACATTTCGGAAGTAAAAGAGCTATAATGACATGAAAGCATGTTCATTGAAGCCATCTTTTCCTTTTCCATATTCATTTGTCTTTGTGGAACAAAAAATGATAAATATTAAAGCAAGAAAAGACAAGAAAATCAAGATGATGAAGCTGTATGGAAATTGCATATGACAACCCCATGCAACGTGTTTTACAGGAATTAAATGAAGATAAGAGGCTGCTAGAAGAGAAGCAAAAAATGGCAGCACAACATGAAGGAAACGCTATAGCAGATACATACACACGTTAAAACTACATAACAGGTAAAAGTAAAAAGTATTGCGTGAACATTTTTAGAACCACAAACAATGTCTGTGTAAATGTAGATTTTTCACACCAATGCAGATGTTATATAAGGTTTTTAAAGATTGAAACGAACAGTAACGTGAGGCATAATAGTAGAGGTGGACTAAAAATTAAATAAGGAAATAGAGAGGAGCCCAGAATAGTATGGTGGAGGCCCTAGGTTCTCTCTTCATTCTTTCACCACCAAAGCAGTTATGGAGAAGATGATTGATGCTTGGAGCATAAAAATAGAGATGGAAAGCTAGCTTCCTGACATCGGTTCAATAAGAATATCGACACCAAGTCACTGTTAAGCTACTTTTATCATTCTAAGGTTGTAATTTCTTTTTAGATTGTTGTGTTGTTGGTGTTGATTTGATCTGGTTTTGGGATGAATGATCTTAATATCTTATTTTGATTAATCTATTTCGATCATATTGCTAAAACATTGAATGTAATTCGTAATCATTACTTTTGATGTTTGTAAGTAGCATCTAATGATCTCATATCGTGACAAACAACATAACTTAGGTTAAATAACCTAAACGTGTTAGGTTACTGCTTATATTGACCATGTTCCACATTATAATGTTGCTTCTAAATTAAATATAGAGATTGTATCCTAGGTTATTTGGTAGTTAGGTTTAATTAATGATCGTATCTTGATTAAACAAAACCTAAAGGAAAATCGAGATTAGGAGAGTGTTCTATTAGTCTCAGATCGATAATCAGAAGAGAGTTGTAAAGACGTTAGGATGATGAAATATGCTTAATCGGGTTTAGTTCGAGATTAAACCTAAAAGCAAACCTTACATATATTCAATAGTTTAATCATTTTCAATCACTTGTTTTTGTAATAACCCGTTTTCCATAGTGAGGGTTAGAGCCTTAGGCTATTAAGATATATGAGAAATAGCTTTGAGAAAATTATGAGAGTGCATTGCATTGACATTATGGATGTCAACGTCGGCCTAAGCCCAGCCCGGCCCGTTGAAAAAATATGTGAGCGAGCCAAGCCTACGGCTTGGGCAGGCCGGAATGGTCTCGGCTGTGGCCCGGCCTAGGCAGGTCGAATATGTTGGACCCCGTCTCCAGAGTCTAACTCGTGCTTGCTCTGATACCAAAAGTGTTAGACCCCATTTCCGAAGTCCAACTTGCATGCGGCATAACCTAATACATGATGCTTATCTCCCAAAGAGCACACCTTAACCATTATTGTTTTATCTTCTCTTCTCCAATATCACCACTGTCGCATACTTATTTTGTATATTTATCACTCATACTTGTCTTCAACAACTCTCCTTATTAATTTAACATCACTCTTCGATTGTCCATTTATTCATTTCAACCTGAAGAATCTCAAAGAACAGCGTTGGCGAGTCCCCACTT